>JAOWBR010156696.1:0-12765 GCA_028571145.1 Dionaea muscipula
AAGAAGGAGTTCCACGTGTTGAGTCATATTTTCAGCAAAATAGGTGAGGGGAGGTCTTATCTCAGACGGCACAGGAATAGATTGAGACGGACCCGCCATTAATGACAAAGAGTGAAGAAAACAGTACACGACTTTGGGAATAGCTCAAAAGAAATAGCCAAGTGGAACAAACTTAACAAATCAACATTGAGATTCATCAACCACTACACAGGCAACAAGGAGAGCTGGTCCAAATCGTGTCAGACACTGACTACCAACAGGCAACAAGGATAGCTGGTCCAGAGAGAAGAAAGCAAAGGGCAGAGGATAAACATCAACGGAGACCATACCATACACACATGCGGAGAGCAAATCAACACCCAAACCAGGACAACTTCATCAGAAAAGCATGGAGAAGAATATGTTGGGAGGTCACCGGAGTCCGGCCGCGCGTGAGCCCCACGCGCCGGCAAGGGAGACGCGTGGCTCACCGATAGAAGAAACAGTGGCGGTTGAAGAAGCGCCCACACCTCCTGAGTCGATCTAGATGGGTTGTGAGATCACTAAATCCTTGGATCGCTGTAGATCTGGCCACAAAGGAGTAGCATCCCGAGGAGAGAGAATGACGCGTCCAACTCACCGACAGGTCAGCCGACCTTGTGCTCCCGACAGGTGGAGCGCATACCGATAGGAAGAGAGGATACGGGGTTGATTTTTCCGGGTGATGAGCTGTGATGGGTACATGGAAGAAAACAACATCGGTGGTGGTGGTGGTTGTTAGGCGATAGCAAGGTTTTAGACCATTGAAAGGGAAAGGAGCTCTGATACCATGTTATTAGAAAATAAATGGAATCCCTTAACCTCAACTATGAGGATTATGAGCTTTTATTATTAATTGATAATGGGCCTCTTGGGCTCAAGATAAGATACATGATAGAAGGCCTAACAGTAAAGATAAAAACACCACACCCTAATACCATACTCTCAACAAAGACAAACCCAAGATTATATATAGCATTTGCTACTCTGATTAGTCACTCGTCCGGTGAGCCATATCCATATGGATTCTTGCTAGCCCAGTTCCACTGATCACGGCACATCTCCTCAATTCCAAACTTCGCCCTACAGGAAGAAAATTAGGTCTGCAGATTACCATCACACGAAGATTTCACATCACAAAAATAATTGAAATGCTTCATTAGTTGCCGCTTCAGACTTAAATAATTCAATGCACAGGTCTTATAACAATCACTAAAATGACTACATGACACAGTGAAACATGGGGTAATTTAGAATACAAACTGCCCAATAATATGCATTATAGCTGAGAAGTACGACTTACTTCCAATTTAACTCCCGCTCTGCTTTATCTGTTGATGCATAAACAATCTCGGCATCACCTGGGCGCCGCCCAGCCATAACTAGAGGAATTTTCTGGAGCAATACAAGTAGTTAATAACCGAAGTAACTTTAGACATGAATTTTACCACCCAAAATGATTTTCGACAACAGTCTAATTATAAAACATTGTACCTTCACATGACTTTGTTACTTAGCGAGCTATGATTGCCAGGTAAGAAATGGAAGAGTTCATAACTCAGCCTGGAACCGACTTAAAGATTAATTGCCCGGAATTAGCATATTGTCAAAAGCAACAATTAATTTTGTTTGCATGTATGTATTTTGACTCGCTCTCTGACTTCAAGAAGATACCGTAACTGGAAAATCTTCCGCATTCCCAACACTATAATACTATTACATTGAAATGCCGTATCAATTTTTCCAGCAAGCCCAAATTATTAGGTCGATGTGTGCCATACAGAAACTTAGAATCTTTGACTTACACAAGAAGGCAGACTTTGGAGAAATTAGCAAGGGGGAAAGGAAGGCTCGATGAAATCCAGTGGAAGCACAATAAAAACACTGAGAAATCCAAAGGAAATGTTAACCACAGTTACCTTTCCTGACGCCTTCTCAAATCCTGCAACCATTTCCAAGACTGTTGTACCCTTTCCTGTGCCTAGATTGTACACTTCACAACCTGCATTAAGGGATCATCAAAGTCATGAATATGACACCAAGCAATGGTTGGCACAACAAGCACCACCCATGATTTTTTGTATTATGGATACCTGTATAACTAACAAGATATAGATGCAGAGTTTACGACATGGGAGTTGGTACACAAAATTACACTGCAAAAATCATGATATAGAATGACACCAATACTCGAGTAAACTGAAACATTTCCCATGAACATATCGGTCACTTGCATATCACGCAAATGAAAAAGTTATCCTCATTTCTTCATCTCCGGAGCAAAGTATATGCAGGTAGATGCTGAATACAAAAGGAACATAGAAATAACCGTGCATAACCTTCCACAGAATACTAACCTACACCAGGGTGATCTAGCTTGCGTAGCGCTGCTATGTGTCCATCAGCCAAGTCAACTACATGAATATAATCTCGTACCTGGAAATGGAAATCAATCATACCAGCATAAGTTTGACACACCATAAGCTCCAATATATAGCAGCCTAGCAGAATGATAGCAAGCCCTTGAGAAACAGTAGCATCACTACAATATACTTTTATGGTCTATTCTATGTTCAGGCTTCAGAGTTAAAAAGTTGAGTCCATTTTTTTCAACAAAATAACTGTTCATTTGCCTTTTGAGCACCTCTTCAATTTTCAACTTTTAAATTTTCCAGTGCATCATTTTCTGCATAGGTTAAAACCTCTAAAACTCCAACACATTATTTTCAACACCCTCTTAAAATCTCTTATTTTCAGTATGAAGCACCTTTAAATTTTCAGACAACTTCGACTATTGACAGCCCATTTTTGTGAGTGCATAACGAGAACTCCCATGGGAATATTATCATGTTTTCCAAAGCATGACACTAAATAATAAAGCTTAACAGAGCACAAGGACAACAACATCATTATCATCCATGGGAATTTTGTCAGGACTCCCATGCATCTAGCCATCATCCGAGTCATAACAGTCAGTTGAATGACTAATTAGGGATTCAACCGGAAGACACCAAGTCGACTGACTCCATTGTTACAAACCAATTAAAGCACTCCTAGATGTTTTCTAACACAAATGGCTTTATAATCACGCAATCCCGAGATGAATGATTGCTTTTCAAAACCTAAAAACATCCTTTACTGCCCTTAGGTTGAATCCGCAGTGGTGGACCCACCGTGTCCTTTTCAAACACAATCGATTTCTGTAACAACCTTCAATGGAGGTTGTTTAGAAGCTAACAATAAAGAGAGAAAAGAGAAACGGACAAGAAGAGAGGAGAAATTTACAGTTGAGTAAGAGCATCATTATTGGTACATGTGATTTTTAGAGATTTTTAGAGGATGAATAGTGAGAGTGTTGTGTAATAATATTTTAAGTGTAGATGAAAATTATGAAAGTGGATGTGAGAGTATTGATAGAGATTTTTAGAGGATATGGATATTGATCTCTAAAACCAGATATTCAAATTGAGGAGGATGGAAATTTAGAGATTTTTAGAGTGTGAATAGTGAGAGGATTGGGTAATGATTATTTGAGTGATGAAAAAATAGAGGATGAATAGTGAGGGAGTAAATAGTGTGTACCAATAATGATGCACTAAATCTAAGTGAAAGAAAAGGAAACAAATCTATTTTTTCTTCACTCAGTTTCCCTATTTATATCATTGCAGCTTGCTACAACCTAGTCTAAGCACAACCACATGATTACATCATGATCTAAGGCTAAAAACAGCTCATAATAGCCAATGCGATGCTTAGCTAGCAGCTATGTGTTTTCCTCAATGACCATGTTCGCTAATACTAACTTCTAGTGTATAACAACCTTGCTAATAGCTATCACAAATCATATCTAATGTATTACAAGCCAAAGATCCAACTGCAATGCACTAAACAGAAGAAATATGTCAGTATCATAACATTTGGAGCAATATATGATGTGTTTGCTTGTTCTTTTGTTCTAACTATTGATTGAGCCTGTGAAGATATGTAAGAGAATAAGATGAGAAGGCGCAAACCCTAAGAGAGGTTGCCCACATTATTTATAAACTCATAATGGACCACGGACTGTTATACTAGTCCTAAGACAAAATAAGCCCAAGTACATACCGAAAAAAAAGCCCAAGTAATTCACAACTCCTCAAGCTGGAGCATAGATATTAATCATACCCAACTTATCACAAATAAATTCAATCCAACTCCCTGCAAGAGGTTTAGTGAAGATATATCCAAGCTGCTCACTCGTCCTCACATGATGCAAACTAATAACCTCACTTTTCAGCTTCTCTTTAACGAAATGACAATCAACCTCAATATACTTAGTGTTTATGAAAGATTGGATTTGACGCAATGTGAATAGCAAACTGATTGTTATACCACAACTGCCCAGGCCGAAAAACTAGATACCTCAACTCTTTAAGCAACTGATAAAGATATATAACATCATTAATCAAATTTGCAAGAGCACGATACTCAGACTCATCATTGGACCTTGCAACAACTCATTGCTTCTTACTCTTTTAAGAAACCACATTACCACCAACAAAGACGCAATATCCAGTAGTAGATATCTGATCATAAGATGAGACAGCTCAATCGTATCAGAAAACACTTCTATACGTTAATGACCATGATCACTATAGAGTAAACCTTAGGCAAGATGTCCCTTAATATACTTTAGGATATGCAAGGTTGCATCCCAACGAGGAACTCGGGACTCAGATATAAATTGATCAACTATGTTAACAGAGAAAGAAATATATAGGTGAGTAATAGCGAGATAATTCAATTTACTAACTAATCATCGATACCTATTAGGATCGACATACACCTCACCATCTCCCGGGACAAGCTTTAGTCAAAGCACCATAGGACTATCACAAGGCCTTGCATCCACCATACTAGTATCCCGAAGCAGGTCAAGAGCGTACTTCCACTGAAATAAGAATATACCCTGCTTACAGCGAATTACTTCAATCCCCAAAAAATATCTTAGATCCCCAAGATCTTTAGCTTGAAAATGACATTGAAGAAAGCCCTTCAGGGAAGCGACGCCTACACAATCACTCCCAGTCACAGACTCACAATAATATCATCCACATATAGAACAATCAGAATACAACCAGCACTAGAGTGCCAATACAATACCGAGTGATCCTTTGCTGACTACTTAATCTGGGAGTTATGAGGCATGTTCATCTCTCTTTTGAGCATGTTTCTGATTTTTCCTGAATTTTGGTTAAGGGATCAATTTCTGTCTTCCCCAGATGTCAATTTGTCCCTCAAAATAACTTTTCCACTTGTTATGATATATCTCCAAAACTGTTTGGAATTATGTTTCCAATAAATGTCAATGTTCTAAATGGCGCTCGGCGGTAGCATGGCGGTAAGAGATCTTCAAGAGTCAAGGCCTTTTAATCGGTGATTAATCGGCTTCAAGCAATTTGGCGGATTTTTATTTATTAATTTATTTTTATTTATGTATTATTTTTAGTGTATTGATTTGAATTTTCATTTAGTAATTTATGTTTAAGCTTTGAATTGCACATTAATTATGTTGCTCAGCCTACACTTTGAATTTTCATATGAACTTTCATATTTGTTTACATTGAATTCATTGTGCAGATGTTGCTGCTTTGAATTCAAAGTGTACACTTTGAATTTATATCTACATTTTTAATTTTCATATGAATAAACAGTTGCTGCTCAGTCTGCTCGGCTGCTCATTGCGCACATGTTCAAAGCCCACCCAAGCATCTCATATAAATAGACCCTACGCACGAGAAAAATTCATTGTAATCCTAAAGTGGTGATTGGTGATGAGATGAAGGGGAACTGAACAACAACATACATTAATATACTATGAAATTCTATTCATGGAGCAGAGTTTATTATTGATTTGATTTTAGAATGAGGGTTTATCGGTTTTAGGGGGGTTTGGTTTTTTTTGGGTTTTTGTACCGCCAAGGTTAAAAATCGGTCGCCGAAACTAAAAATCGGGCGCCAAAGGCCTTGGGGGCCGATTTTTAGAATGCCAAATTAGGTAAACCGATTTTTAGAATGATTAGACATAAATCGCGGCGGCAGGGCACCTTCAAGCGATTAATCGCCGATTAATCGGCCGCCAAGATCGATTTTTAGAACAGTGTAAAATCCTCAAGGCTATCAAGCCTGCAGACCATGAAAATCCCTCACAAGGCATACAAGCCAACTTAACTCAACTGTTAAAAGAATATTTCACAAAGGTGAGCATAATCAAAACCATAGAGCAATCAAGTAGGTGACGATTGTAGGAAAACAGACGAAGCCGATTAATACTCGAAACTCGGGTGACCGATCTCAAAATGCCATCTCTCATGAGATAATAATAGAATTAATGAACCTTATCTAAAACTTACTCCAAAACACTCCATGAAATGGTCCACGTAGGACAAGAAGGTTAAAACGACTCGAAGGTCAAATCCATCATAGAAAGTCGATGGAAAAACGTCACAACTCATAAATCTCCAACTCATAGGAATGAGTAAAATTCCACAATACAAGTCTGTAATTCAAATCATGAGAAGTCCATGTAGAATAAGAGCCATCATGACCCGAAGGTCTAAATCAATTTAATCAAACATAAATAACCATGGAGTTGCTCAAAACTAAAATATACTACGGTATATAACAACCATAAGGTTACCGGTGAAATTAAAGAATATAAAAGCTCACATACCAACCGTCTCATAAAACATCTCACCTGGTAGACGGAACAAGGTCACCAGGAGAAACCATCATCCTAGCCCATCACAAACTAATCAAACCATGCAAAAGTCGCTCATCGCGATCACCAAGGTCCCTGGCACAAAATTACGCATGAAGTCTCAAAATTTACTAACTCGGTGAACTAACAAATGAATCATCCTAACCAATCCATAACACCTCAAACTATGTCCCAAAGATCCTCTAAGACAAGCCTAAGATCATCACCAAACTTTCCCTAAAGCACACCCAGAGAAACGGAGCAAAACCTCCAAAACAGCCCAGAATCCGGTTGACCGGTTCCCAGAATCCGGTTGACCGGTTCCCAAAAACCGGTCGACCGGTTTCAGCTAACAGAGAATGTGACAGAAATCCGGCAGACCGGAGATAACAACCGGTCGACCGAATTTTCTATGCATTGAATCTACAGAAAAGGTAGAAGCTCGAACCTTAACCAAAAATCAATTCACACTCAATTCAAAGCTTCAAACAACACACAAAACATACAACCAAGCAAACCAAGCCATGCTACAACCTCTAGCACATGCCAAACTCAAAATCAAAACCTCCAAAATCCATCAATGGCCATGAAACCTAGAAACCAAAAGAGAAATCAAGATTTACATGCAAACTATCCAAAACTCAACTCCAAAACCTTAAACAAGTGTCAAAAGATATATCAAACCATGTCTAAGCAATCTTCACCAACAAAATCACATGATTCACAAACCGGTTTCATGAAAAATCACTCCAAGCATGAAAACCATGGAAACCATAAAACTAAAACATGTGATTACCTTCAAAAACACCAAACGGAAGAACTCCCAAGCTTCCCAAGGCTGCCAAGGTGATCTCCAACCAAGAACAAGCTCAAACCGGGCCTAGGCTCAAGTGAAAATGGTGAAAACTCCATGAATCTCCATGTTTCTCCTCTTTTCCTTCTCTTCTTCTTCCTCTTCTCTTCTTTCCTTTGTCTTCTCACGTGGAATGGCAGAAGGCTGCAAACTAGCCTTAAAACCCTCCCTAAAGTCCTCATTAACCACAAACACAAGCCACCTAAACATTAAATGTCATCCACTAACAAAACCCCCCCTCCAACTAACTTAACTAAGCCTAACATCCTTTAACACATCATCAAACGTGGAAGCTAATCCCCTAAGCCTCAAACTCACCACCAAAAATCACGAAATCAAGAGACGATCAAAAGGAACCCAAACTCGAACCGTAAAAAACCGTCACATCACAAACTGAGTAATCCGTAAAAATCCGTGGAGTCGCCATATGTCAATATGGTACTTAAAGTTCAAGTCTGATCAAAACGGTCGTATCGGTATCAAAATATTGACCGTACGATATGCGATGCAAAAAGTAGCCGAAAGGCCATATAAAACACGAGAACACTATTCACGAGAGTACTATTCACCGAAAAAACTAAAAACCTCCAAAATGAAATAACGATCATTAATGAGCATAAATTCAATATAAAAATAAATATAAAAGTGCGGGGTATAACATATGGCACTTGAAAAGTGAAGCTCATTGTGTCCAATTCAAATTGTCTTCCTCCCATGTAACCCGTAGTGTGATCTGTTTGTATATGCCAGAAAATCATGGCAAATTATCATAATATGGGAGCTGCCATGGGGAAATTTGTTGTAATGCCGATTTGCTTCATTTGAATTTTGAGGCTACATATTGGTGATGGTGTAATTGTATACAATTGTCTTATAACTTCAGCCTCATTTGGACTCCTTAGTGGGGCTTTTTGTTCCGTGCTAGCTGCCATACTTCTTTGCTCTTTCAGTCTGCTTTTCTTGCTTTAATCATTAGCCTATATAACCTATAAGAAATGCATGCTTAACATCTTCAAGCTCCGAGCTTTGAACTTTTTTCCCTCTTTGGCTAGCATGCTCCAATTATAGAACAACAACAACAACAATTCAAGGCCTTTTAGCTAATTTTCAGCGAACTATTCTAATTATGACTATTCTAATTTTCTCTATTTGCACGAATTTTTCAGCTCTTTGATGTGGGAGAAGTCGGGACTTCACTTCGGTCAAATTGGGTTATTTTGTTTGGCATTCTTGTTTCTCCCAATATCTAGGGGATCTGTTCTTCTGCGACTTATAGATATCCCTTTTGAGCATGCTACGAGATATCATGTATGGTTGGGACATCTCACAATGTCACTTTTTACTCTTCATGGAGTCTTTTATATAACAGCTTGGGCAATGGAGGGTCAACTTGTGCAAAAGGTAAGCCTAAAATTTTGAACTTCCTTTGCATGGATTCTGTTGCGAGGATTGTTAGGTGGGGTTTATCCTGTTAGTTCTATCATATAGTAGCCCATGGCCCATTATGGTATTATATAAGTAATAGAGAGCCTCTTTTGTGAGGCAGACTTTTTCCCCTAATTTGTTTCACAGAATCAAAGCTACACTAGTCTTCTTTTGCTCTTCATGTATAATGAAATGATCCATTAGATCCTACAAGATACTTGACAAAGGACGGGAGTTTACTGAAGCTATAGAACTTTGTTCTTTGTTGATTTTTCTCTTGCAGATATTGGAGTGGAAAGATGACGGTGTTGCCAATTTTGCTGGGGTGATTAGCCTTTCAGCCGGGCTACTTATGTGGATAACATCACTTAACCCAACGAGGAAGAAGTGTTTCGAGCTTTTTTTCTATACCCATCAGCTCTATCTGGTCTTTGTCGTCTTTCTTGTGCTGCATGTTGGTGACTTCATATTCAGTGTAGCAGCTGGAGGGATATTTCTATTTATGCTTGATCGTTTTCTGAGATTTTGTCAATCGAGGAAGACAACGGGAATAATTTCAGCAACATCCCTTCCATGTGGAACCATGGAACTAGTCCTTTCAAAACCTGCAAGTAATTTTCTTCTTGTGAAAATCTTATTTTATAAGTCTTTCAGATCATATGCTTAACTGTGCTGTCATGTGTTGGAATGTTAGATCTTCGGTATAATTCCCTCAGCTTTATCTTCCTTCAAGTTCGAGAAATATCTTGGCTGCAATGGCATCCTTTCAGTGTTTCATCTAGTCCTCTGGACGGAAGGTGTCATGTTTCAGTTGTTATTAAAGTTCTGGGAGATTGGACAAAAAAGCTGAGAGCGAAGATCTGTGATGCTCATAGCAAAGATGAAAAGGATCCAAAATCTCCGTTTCAGTCTCAGTTAACAGCTTCTGTAGAGGGGCCTTACGGGCATGAATCATTATATCACTTGGAGTACGCCCTCTCTTCTTCAATATCTGTGTGTTGTAGTTATATATACTCTGCTAAATGATTACTTCTCTTGCTGCCTGTGGTTTGATTCATTCAAATGTGCAAACGGTTCATGATTCCATCCTAATTTTGTCTACTACCGATTACTTCCTGTGCAGAGTTTATCACAATGATGCCAAAATGTCACATGAACAACCCTTAAACTTGATTACTTTCCTCCATATGAAGACTGAAATGGGTTCCTGTTACCTTGTATATATACTTGGTTCATCATCATCATCATCATCATCATCATCATCACGACCACTTCCCACTAGGTAGATTCGGGCACACGTATCTGTAAGGACATATACACAAAAGATCCAACCGGTATAGTGCGTTGATCGTCGGCTACCTAACACGTACTGCTCAAACTTAATGAGAAGATTAGGTTTGAGCTAATAATAATAATAATAATAATAATAATAATAATAATAATAATAATAATATAATATAATATAATAATATATAACAATATATATCCAACGTATACTATTGGCTAAAAATGTATAGTAATTAAAAACACATCAATAAAAGCACACACAGGAAAATGAAGACTGGTTCTCTGTTAGCAAAATTCACATATTTTTTAAAATGGCGTATTATATACGTATATAATATACGTATAATACGTATATTTTACATAAATTTACATAGTATTTCAATCCACCCGTATTTTAATACCCGTGTTATTCCCCAATTTTGCTAACTAAGGACTTGTTAGGTTTGGGCAAAATTATTATAAGCTATTGTTTATGATGTATTTTTTTATGGTTAAATCTGCGTACATCTCAACTTTTACTAACTAATATTATTGTTACAACCATGATATAATATGAAATAAGTGCTCCAAACATTCTAATAATATTATTAATGTATCGTATATTTCATGTACTTTTTACTCGTTTATTTATTTATTATCAAATTTTAGCTGATCTTAGTTAAAAATCTCTTTGTTGTTTTGTGTGAAATGATTACGTCATATTACCATAATTTGCGTAAGTATCAAACTGTTAAAAAAGTCTTGAAAGTATCATTGAGATTACCTCTCCGATCGATGCTTAAGTCAACAAGCTGAAAAAGGGTCCAAAGTATAAAGTTTGTAGATTTTTTTTTTTAATCAATAAAAACTTTATTGATATAAATGAGAGAGTTACATCAATAAAGAAAGGACAGTGCAAAACGCATCAAAATAATCCGAAGCAACCCAACAAAGTTGACCTCCAAATAGGTTACCTAATCATTTGCGAGCACGAAACCCGGATGGGAAAACACCCGCGCAGAAAGTACACCAAATCAATACAATCAGAGCACCAAATAAAACTAACTAAAAGCCGATATCCCCATCAGCAGCTTCCCAGTAAAGATGAAAGAAACAGTTCTCAGCCGTGTAGAATTCACTCGTTGAATTCACTCGTTGAAAGGAACCAACGCATGAGACATCCTCAGAACGCACGGCCATCAACAAAAATCAGAACAAAGGCTCAAACCACTCACTAACAGGATGTACACAGTGCACAGGACATAAATGAATACACACTGAACATAGAACAAAACGGACCATCACTCAAAATCACTTCTCACTGATCATACCCAAAACTATGGCTCTCTCAACACCAAGTGATGGCTATCCTACCCAGGCAAACCCACACAAAAGACCCAACACCCACCCCAGTCCCCAAAAACTGATCAAAAATCAAGAATCAAAAGGAGCTCAAAGATGAAAACCGCCTAACGCAAATCCCCCACTGCTCGAGCTGATGCAAATGAGAAAACCATGGAAAGGAGGATCAGACAAGAACAGAAGTTGAACGTATCTTTATGTCCTGGGTATTTATACGTATCTTTTACATTGAACGTATGGGTATTTATAAGCAACTTATTTTAGCCACCTGGGTGGTATATATCAGTCTTACCTCTACTAAAGCGGGTCGTCAAGCCGGTTCTTTGATATAAGTGTCCGACCATTCAATGTTGTCAGTCCAAGATAGGAGGGACACACGTCAGACTATATGGTAGGCTAACGAATTGCTTTTGGGTGGCACAAGATACATATCTTCTTGATAGTGGGCATTGATACATATTAGATCTTTAGCCCCTATTTGTTTCGTGGATAAGGGATCCCGGATTAGATTAATAATCCGGGGTCACTTCTGTTGAATCAATTATACTAATACAACATCCAATTTATATGTCCTTCATACACTACAAAAAAAACAATTATTTATCGACGGATTTATTTCCGACGACCAGTTGCCGTCGGATATTTTCCATTTCGTTTTAATTTGAATACCAACGGAGTACCGACGGAACATTAGACTGTCGGTGTATGGCCGTCGGTAATCCGTCGTAGATTAGAAACTAAAAATCATACACCGACGAACGAACTTATCCGTCGTCAATCCGTTGTACAATGAAAAGATACGCCGACGGATTTATAAGCTGTCGGCGATCCGTCGGTATAAAATGAACTTAGGACAAAATCCGCGCAGCCTCCTCCTCTCCCATTTCCTCATTCTACTGTCTTCTCTCTCTCTCTCGTGGCAGCGGCGAATCTCCATCGGCGGCAAAGTTCGGCGGCGACGAGAGCAGCATCGACGAGCACTGGACAGCGGCTTCGGCAGTGGACAGCGGTGGCGGCAGCGGCGGCAGTGGGTGGTGGAGTGGTGAGATTAATCCCTTGAGGTAAAATTAATCGATTGTGTGGTGTTTTGTATGTTAATTGG
>JAOWBR010156707.1:0-12764 GCA_028571145.1 Dionaea muscipula
CCCCAACCCCATCAAGAATCCTCCTAAAGGTATAGTATGTATGGCAATTAATGAAGCTGGCAAATGATTTAACCCCAAAAATGAAGTACACCTACCAGTCCACATGAAGTGAAAACACTGCACCTGCAATTGTATAA
Source organism: Dionaea muscipula (assembly GCA_028571145.1). Taxonomy (NCBI): domain Eukaryota; kingdom Viridiplantae; phylum Streptophyta; class Magnoliopsida; order Caryophyllales; family Droseraceae; genus Dionaea; species Dionaea muscipula. The sequence continues at coordinate 138 of JAOWBR010156707.1, forward strand.
AGAAAACAAACAAAAGAAGATAATCACTTACTGCAGTGTGCCTCTGGGAAGACCATAGTCACATTAATTTTGTTTATCACCAATGATGCAGCACATTCCATTCCTATATAGCCACCACCAATTACAACTGCATTTCCACCAACACAAAACTGCATAGCAGTAATAAGCTTATTTGCATCAGCTATATCACGCAAATAACAGACATTGTCAGCATCTGATCCAGGGACCCCAAATTCTTCGAGCTTCAAAGCCTACAATCAGAAGATGGGAATTAAAAAAAAACAAATGAAAAAAGGAAAGAATCGTTCTTTTCGTCATTCATTTCCATCTTAGCATGATTGGATGTACATGAGACATGACATTTACCCACTAGATAATTAAAATTTAGGCCAGAAAAAAGGTAGAGGTTCCAAATTGGCAGCTGCACTGGAACTAAACCTATGCAGCCCGAAAATGCAAATGAAAGATATCAAACATTCCACTTGGAAGCCCTCCAGACATTTAAGATTCAAAAGAAGCTCAACAACTAAGAAAAACAAAATGACGGCATAGGAGTTTTTTGCCGATCACAAGTCTCCATGCCAGTCAAGTTTCTTAAGACAGATATCAAAACAATCATATCTCATAGAAAAGATCAGACTCTTGTTTAAAGCAACATGTCTAGTAGAAGTGTATGCATTGACATTTGACACCTAGCATTTCAAGTATCATGCCTCTAATGAAGTACTACCTAAAGCAACCATAGGGACCAGAATGCATAACCCACCTAGCATTTCAAGTATCATGCCTCTAATGAAGTATTACCTAAAGCAACCATAGGGACCAGAATGCATAACCCAAGAAGAGATGAGTTCAAATACCCGGGCACCTGTGGCAATAATTAGAATCTTGTAGCTTATAGTCTCTCCGGTGGCAGTGATGAGTGTTTTACGCTTGATATCAACAGACTTAACACGTGTTCCAAGAACCAGTTCAATGCCTAAAACATTAACAAGGGACAGGAACAGTGTTAGTATCAATATTTGTGTTATCTCAAGATTCTCAACCATTCCAAATCAGGGAAGGAAATCTGTATGCAAATATTTAAAATTTCTGCATTCTGAAGCATGCTTGACAGTATATAATAGTGAGGCATCACCCTAAGATAATCCTTAAAAACAATGTATACTCCAACCCAACAACAAATGAAAATGAAAATGCAAAGGAGAAAACCAAAAATCTATACACGTCAAAAAAAGAGAGGTTGGTGATTATTATACCAAAACTGCCCCTCTTTTTAGTTTAATTACAATTTTAACAAAATAATATACCATGGGGAAAAAAGAAAAAAGTTAAGAGAAAAGTGCATGTGTTGGTTTGGCTCTCCTTGGGCCCAAGGTAGTTTTGGCAATTTGTTTTTTGGTTGATGGTTATTAATTTTTGCAAAAAAAAAAAATTGTTTAATTGCTATTTTACCAACTAATGTACTAAGGGGAGAAAATGATAGGGGAAGTGATCTTCATACTTAAAATACTACTTTGTTTTATGTTTATCATAGTTGTGCTATCATGTGGCCTAATTTATTTTCATCTCGTTAATATGTACCATGTGGCCGTATTTCCAAAATATAAAGTTATACATTTATGTTAATAATAGAACTAAAATTATTTTCCAAAATAACATTTTGAAGAAAGTAATATATACAAAATGCATAAAAAATTAAATCTTCATTTATTGAAATGAGGATACTTTTTGGCTTGAAGTTGAACTGGAATTCACTACAAATGAAGTTATATGCACACAAGCATGCGCGCACACACACATATGAAGAAGAGGACATCAAGTTATTCTACTAAAGTGTCTTTCTAGTTCTCCTTAGCATAAGTACCGATATAAATAACAAGAGAATAAATAGTTTTACACTCAAATAGTCGTTCTTTGTCAAATATAATTGTCAGTATATATAAAACAAGATCAAAACATATTGGATATTAGTCAATACAGAGGAGAGAGTTGTAAGATAAATAAGTTAAGGAAAAATAAAAAAAGATCATGATTTTATACATGGGGATGAAATTTTGCACATAGAAGTGATCAGAAAATTCTCCTCATCTTACAATAATAGTTTGGTTGTTTAATCTTACTTTAACATCTCAGTATCGTTTTTTCATATTTGTCCATCCCTTTACTAAGATCTACTTGAAGGTCGGCAAAACAAATCTGATAGGAGAGGTGTTCAAATGCATGATAAAAATTATCACACAAAAATTAGTGTTCAAACAAATTATGATTTGATATTCTACTTATGATTTTCTTGCTCTTTCCTTAGTCAACATTCTTATCTTTTAGATGGGTACAATTTAGTTTATTAGTTGAATGGAATGTTTGACAATTCTGCTAGTAGAAAGAGAAGTAAAGAACAGAAAAATATAAAGATAAACAGAAGAATTTGAGCTCATTTAGAAAAAAAAATAGTTTTAATATAAATGTACTTTTGATGACGCTAGATGCACTTTAATCATATCAATTTATATTGGCTCGAAAACATAAAAGAAGGTCTATAGATCGATTAAAGTCTATTAATGATCTCCGTGAAGGGTATATTTGTTGTAAGTAGTTGATAACAAATTCCATTTATTACTTACTTAACTTAATCATATTTTTAAGTGGTATGTAGCAAACCATTATAAGTTCATAACCAATAATTCAATAGGTAAAACTAAATCAATGTATGTACTGCCCATATTACAGTTGGATCTCGGATGTTGAGATATGAAGGCAAGCCCTTTCTTTGTATGATACTATCACCAGCTCGATGCAAAATTTTGTTTGGACTTGTATTTAGCATCAAATGAGTCTATTGGGGAAATAACAAAAAGGCTTACTTTTCTTCATTGACAAAATAGTTTATATACCACAAGTGTCAAATACCCAAAAATCACTTAATAAACCAACCCCTTAATCTGACATATATATATTAATCATGTCCAACCTATTACAAATAAACTCGACTCGACTCTCTGTTAAAGACTTGGTAAGAATATTAACAAGTTGATCAATAGTCTTCACATAAGTCAACACAATATCACCTCCTTAGAGCTTTTCTCGTATAAAATAACAATCGACCTCAATATGCTTTACCCTCTCATGGAACACTGGGTTCAACATAATATGAATGGCGGACTAATTGTCATATCATAACTGAGTAGGTCGAGGAGCTGGGTACTGCAACTCATCAAGTAATTGATGAAGATAAATAACATCACAGGTAATATGGGCAAGAGCCTAATACTCTGACTCCGCACAGCACTAGAACAAGCTACAACGGGTTACTTCTTACTCTTCCAAAAGACTAAATTGCCACAAAAAAACACATAATAACTCGTGGTGAACTTTCGATCAGAGGGAGAGCTAACATAATCTGCATCGGAGAAACCCTCAATATGCCTGTGGGCCTGTGGCCATGATCACTATAGAGCAGTCCCCGACTAGGATGTTCCTTGATATATCTAAAAATATGGACAAATGCTCCAATGAGGAACTCGGGGATGAGATATAAATTGACTAACAACACTTACTGAGAAAACAATATCATGACGTGTGATGGGAAGATAATTCAATTTGCCTACCAATCTCTTGCATTTGGATCATCAAACACATCACCCTCAGCAGACAAAAATTTCAACCCGGGAAGCATCGAAGTGTCACATGGTTTAGTACAAAGCATGCCAGTATCCTGCCGTAAGTCTAACCCATACTTACGTTGACATAAGAAAATATGCTTGCAGCAAGATACCTCAATCCCCAAAAAATACTTCAAAGACCCAAGGTTTTTAGTCTGAAAATGACGTTGAAGAAATATCTTCAAGGAAGCAATTCCTGCATTATCACTTTTAGCGAAAACAATATCATCAACATATACCACAAGAAGAATACGATAGAATACTAAGTGGTCCTTTGCTGATCTCCGTAGGCCAAAGTCAAAAACCATAGAACTAAACCTCCTAAACCAAACTCTGGGAGACTGCTTCAACCCGTATAAAAACTTCTTCAACTGACATATATGCCCAGACTCCCCCTGAGCAACAAACCCGGGAGGTTGCTTCACATACGCCTCCTCGTGCAAATCATCATGAACAAAGACATTCTTTACATCCAACTGATGCAAAGGCCAATGATACGAAGCCGCAATAGATATCAGAAAATGAACAGTGGCCACCAACCGGGCCTGAGCATATCCTTTGACCACCAACTGGGCCTTGAGAGAGCAAAAAAAAGCCATTTGGATTCATCTTCACAGCAAAGACCCACTTACAACCAATAGCCTTCTTCTCGGGAGGCAAGGGAATAAGATCTCAGGTCTAATTAGCCTCAAGGGCCTTCATCTCCTCACACATTGTCTATGGCCACCCCGAGGAAGAGAGAGCTTTAGATAAAGATCGAGGAACAAGTACAGAGTCAAAAGTAGAGACAAATGTCTGTAATGAAGAGGATACCCTGGTATAAGAGGTATGAGCAGACATAGGATACGAAACACAACTACGCTGACCGTTTCGCAGGGCAATCGGAAGATCTAAATCAGAGGGTAGAGAGGACGTAGGAGCCATCTGTGACAAAGGCATAATAGAAGGCAAAGGATAAGAATCAGGAGCAGCCGGTGAGGAAGCCATAGTAGAAGGAAAAGGATCAAAACCACGAGTAGCCGACATAGGAGCAACAATAGGAAAAGAAGCACACTCATCTAAATGGTCCACCTGATCAATGACAATTTGACGAAGCACACTCATCTAAATGGTCCACCTGATCAATGACAATTTGACGAGAGCGACGGGTATATACCCGAAGAGGAGGAGTAGGTGGCGGGTCAAGTGTAGAAGTCGAAACAGGTGGCAACGACGATGGTATCGTAACCAACTCGTAGACGAAAACATCATCCACATAAGAAGATGACTCGAATGGTGACCCAAGTGACAATAAAGAAGAGCTAAATTGGATAGTCTCATCGAATACAATATCAGCAGAAATACAAAATCACCCTAACTCAGGAGAGTAGCACCGATACCCTTGTGCAAGAATAGCCCAGAAAGATGCACCTCAAGTACTTCCAACTTTGTAAGATGTGGTCGGATATCCCAAATATAACACATACAACCAAAAACACGAAGGGGCATAGGATGGAGTGGCTCGTCAGAAAATAACACACTAAACGGTATATCTTCTCCGAACAGACGACGACATCTGATTTATCAAATATACGACAGTCAATACTGCTTCACTTTAAAATATCTTCGACACACCCGTCAGAAACATAAAAGCTCGAGTAACCTCCAACAAGTGACAATTCTTCCGCTTCCTAACCTTATTCTCAGGGAGGTATCAAGACAAGAAGACTGATGAATAAGACCATACTGAGTCAAGAAAGTTGTAAAGTGAGAGGAGAAATACTCACGAATATTATCACTCTGAAGCATACAGACAGGGACAGAGAACTGTGTATGAATCTCAATACAAATGGCAGAGAAAACAGAAAACAACTCACCACGAAACCTCAACAAGTATAACCAAGTCATACGAGAATAATCATCCACGAAGGTCACAAAATAGCAGATGTCTGCACGAGACTGGACCGAACATGACCCCCAGATATCAGAATGAACCAACTCAAAAAGAGCAGAAGCTCGTGGATCACTCCGGGGTAGATATGTGGCCCTACGATGCTTAGCAAACTGGCAAGACTCACAGAATAACCGAGACACTGACCGAGCCTCAGAGCACAATCCCTTGAGGCTAGAAAGAGAAGGATGATCGAGACGATTATGAAGATCAAGAATAGTGGAGGAAGCCCTGGAACAAGCCATAATGCATGAAATCATGTCCAACACATAGAGTTTGCATGAGGTACAACGACCAATGACTGCTCTAGTTGAGCGATCATGAATCTCACATAATCCATCACGAAAGATAACACAACAATCATGAGTTTTCATCAATGCAGTAACAGATAGGAGGTTGAACAGAAGAGCCGATAAATATAAGACCGAGGATATAGTCAGTGACTTGGTGTAGGGGTCAAGGAGATCATCCCTATCCGCTTGACCGGAACATACGATCCATCCGCAACCCGTGCATTAGAATAAAAAGAAGTAGGAGTATAATCACACAACTCTACAGACCGGGTCATGTCATCAGACGAAATTAATAATTCACTCTCTAGAGGAAGCAGATAAATCGGTAGTAGACGAAGACGGAATACAGGTAGCTAAAGATGGTTCTGACACAGATCAAGTAACCATAGCCATAGGGGAAGCAGAAGTAGAGCAGGTGATGGAGGATCTACCATGTAACTGCCAACATTGATGACGAACATGACTCACACCACCACAATGCCAACAAAGAAGGTGGTCATTAGTGTTGCGGCCTCTAACACGAGAAATCATCTCTCAAGTCCAACAAACGAAAGCAAATGAATAACATTAATAGTCAGACACCAACACTTAATGAGGGTGAAGAGAACAACTCAAGTGGAATTCATGAGTACCATACATAGTATGCTTGAACAAAGAAACCAAACAGGGAAAGTTGAAACTGTAACAATAAGTCCACGATAGGTAAATGAAGGAAATGGATGAATCACACCCATGATACAACAGTAACAACAAGATGGATGAAGCAATGGGCCACAATAACTCACAAAACTAGAGAGAGAGGCAACAGAACGGAGCCAAAAATCGTAGAACGGACCACATCTTAAGTACAAACGAAGCCATGACATGAATGGACCACATAATTAACTGCCACATAGCATAGCCCAAGCATAGAAATCAGAATCGGAACTCTTTGAATAAGGCAAACCGAAATTAGACTTGATCTTGGAAAAACACTCGGAATCTGAAGAGCTCTATCACTGGTGTAGGAGGAAGAAATGTTCAGCATGAAGAGAAGAGCATTCTGCAACTCCGATCCGTAGGTGGTGGCACGTGGGGCAGCCATGGGAGGCGCGTGGAGCTCCGACCGGGGGTGCGATCAAATGGGAGGCAGCAACTCGGTCTTCTCCACCACTCGGAGCGGTCAAAATTGGACGAAACTAATTGTAGAAGGGCAAAAAGCCTGGGCTCCACACACTGCCGCCGTGACTGGGCGGTTTTGGGCAGCCGGAGCATCTCCCACCGACAGGTCCACTGCCTCATAATGCGCCAGTATCTAGGTTACTCAGGGATGGTGGTGGTTGGTGATAATCAATGGTGGTGTGGTAGTGATAGGTTGTTAAAGGCTGGTGGCTAGGGTTTGGAGGGGGCTACAACAAGAGTTTGGCTAGGCTCCGATCCTATGTTGTGGAAATACTAGAAGGACTTACTTTTTTTTCATTGGCAAAATGGTTTATATACTACAAGTGTCAAATACCCAAAAAGCCCCTAATAAACCAAAGCTCATAACAAAGTCAAACTTGAATAAAGAGTTTATAGAGCATACTTAATACTACTTTCACTTTACGATGGTACGGAGAGTTGTCGTGTAGCTACTGAATATTCCTAGGAGATGTTTTCAAGTTGAATTGAAATTCTTCTGTATCTCTGCCATCAAGTGTTAGTCATAGTAATTAAAAGGGGGTGATATCATTGTATCCATTGTTGTTTTGAAGAGGAAAATTGCTAGAAGAAAATCCCAAGCCTATGATGCTTGTATCTCGTGATGTTATGTGCAGGATAAGCTGATCATTCTACTTGCTTCTAGTTCTTCACCAAAAAAGGCTAAGATAGCTTATCATTCTCATCAAGATACTCTCCATTTATTTCCTCACCGATCCAAGTTAGCCCAAGATCCTAATCAAGCATTGCGTCAAAGTGGCGAGGGTCAATTCAACAATTTTCTTGATGTCTAGGCGAAACAACTGGGAAATTTCCATGAGCTGTTCATTCCTAAATTCTAAGCCTAAATTTTTTAAGTTCAAAATGTTGCAAGTCTAGAAGTTTTTAAGCTTTAAAAATTTTAAGTGGTGTTCTTCATAAGTTGGGATTAAGTCTCAGTTTTTAAGTGGTGTTCTTTATATGTCGATGAAAGCGGTTTCAAGAAGTTTCCAAGCGTTGTGCAAAATGAGATCCTAAAATTTTAAGTTTTTTAAAGAGGTGCAGAAAACGATGCTGAAATGTTTTAAGAGGTCATGAAAGTTTCAGAGGTCCTGAATTTCAAGAAGTAAAAGAACGGTCAAGTCTTAAAAACTAAGCTGTTTGGTTTGTCTGTTTTCACTTTTCACTTTTTAGTTTTCAGCTTTTAGTTTTTAGTTTTTAGTTTTCAGTAAAAACAGAAAACATGTTTGGTTTATAATTTATCAAGCCATGAGCGCTTTTCATGTTTTTGGTGTTTTGAGAATTTTTGCCCAAAATACAGAAAACTGTTTTCTGTTTTGAGAAAACAGAAAATGAAAAATTCAAATCAGACGCATTTTCTGTTTTCTGCAAAACAGAAAACAAAAAACAATGCAAACCAAACATTGCCACAAAAATCGATTAAAAGAGAACAGACCCTTAGCATTGGACTAGGGTGTGGATTCTGTTTACTCTTGCGTGCATTTGAGGTAAGAAAGTCCTTGAAATAGAGTTGGTCATTACACTGGTTGCAAAAAATGGCCATGATAACCTTCAAAACAAGTTCTGTTTTTCAGAATGGTTAGTCTAGAATTTTGGGATTCAAATGGCATTGCAAACAATGCAATAGAAAAGAATGGATAAATGAAACAGAAAGGACAATAAGAGAGAATAAGAGTTAGGGACTATAGAATGAGAAGGAAAAGACAGAGTGAACACTAAGAGAAAAAAAATTGATTAGAAAAAGCAATCAGATAAGCTTTTACCGTCATCCACAACAATAACATGGGTCGAACTCTTCCCAAGCTCCTAAAAGGACAAGGAATTATTTAACATGGCTCAGCTTAGTTAGATAATCATTCTAAACTCTGATCTAACTAAAGCATATTATACAAAGATTAAATCCTAAGGTGCAAAACATTATTCCTCAAGTTCTAGCCTACACTGGATGCTATTTAGTACTAGTTTGGAACTTAACTCAGGTAACCGTAAATCTTGCTGCAATGATAGCTCATTATGTCATTATGGCGGTAACCACTTCATTAGAATCTGTTAATAAATAGTTCAGAATTTCACGAATAATGAAATCTGTGGACACAAACAAGGGAATACGAAGAGAATACCCAAGATACAAGGAGAAGAAACTTGCTAATAAATCATCAAGGATTATAAATATCTAGAGAGTCAAGTATATCTAATTTCTCAAATAAAAACCAATGGGTTTCAATACTCCAAGACTAGCTATAACTTTCAAAACCAGTAAGCCTCTACAAACAGAAGGCATTATGATTCCAATCAATGTCAATTGCTTAACTAGCCCAATTATATCGACCGCAGAAGACAACATAAATCTGTTTGCTAACATATAACAAATAGTTGGGGGACAAAAACAACAAACACTATGGAAGATACTCGTAACTCAAAAGCTAATGGCATTGAACTCCTGCTTCTTAATGTATAAGTCCACAAACAGTGCAAGAACAATGAAAGTTATGATTCGTAACTATTATAGAGCACGGGCTCACAAAATTGAAACATCATCAGGCAACATTCATGCTCTCATCCTTTATTAATAAATCTTGTACATGTAGCCAATACAATATCAAAACAATTTGGCAATGAAAGTTTGCCAATTTTGCACTAAAAGTGTTGTAGAATAATAGGTTCACTCTAGCAGAATAATTTATGTTCTATCAGGAATTAACTTGTTGTAAATATAACAATTTAATAAATCAGATTACCATGTTCCTTATACCACTTTGGTGTGAGCCTTTCCTCATGAGCACCAACACATGTGTGGAATGTTGGAAGCCGAGCAGGTTCTGCAAATTATTCAAACATCTCAGTTGCAGATACAAATTCAAAAAAGTAAAAAATCTCCATTCAGAAGAACCATAAACCTTCTGGAAGGAGATATCCTTTACTCAGAGCAGGTCTTTCGTAAGGAGCAACCTGCAAGGTAACATAAATAACTACATAGTGAACTCACTTCTACAAACATATTTTGGTAAATTGTCAGACTCTCTCAATATATTGATTCAAATTGCAAAAAAGATCATCACCTAGACTACAAAGAGTTTGCTCCAAAGAGGAGTCTTCGTACATGACACACACACACACGCACACACCATATTGTGCATTAGAAACAACAACATTATAGTGAAATTGGTCCAGTTGGACATTTCAACACCTTCACATTAACCACTGTTCTAAATGGCGCTCCTTGGCGGTGCTGCGGCGTCACGTCTAATCCCGAGTCGTTTTTTCTTGACGTCTTAGCGGAATGTGGCATTCCTTGGCGGTAAAGAATGACGGATTAAGGCGATAATTTTTAATTTTTTTTTTCAAGAAATTCGGCACAACCTTAAATAAAACAAACAAAGCCTTAAAACTCAATTACCCAAAATTAAAAGGCCCAATCCAAAATTAAAAGCTCAACCTAGCCCTAAATTCAATTATCTAAATAAAAAAAATCAAACAAAACCTAAAAACGCCGAGAAGCTTGGCGCCGCCTAGGCGGCCTTGGCGGTGGGCGGTTGCTCAGCACTATGCCATCGCTAAGCGTCATTTAGAACATTAACCTTCATCAACTTATCTTCTCTAATCCTCTCTAGTAAGTGAGACCCATCTTTGGTCCACGTTCCAGTCACCAAAATGTACTCTCATTGCTTTGTGGGAACTGGGAAGCAGAATGTCTACATGCTTTCACAGTCAAATGCAACATAAGCTGCAACTATATTCTTTGGCATGTGCACCGCCATTGGTACTTTCCAATTGACAAATGCACTCTGATTGACAATTACAGTGACCGAATTGATTGGAGACAGTAAGATATGGGGAAACTTGACCATGACTTTGGTAGCTGTATTATAGTTGTACGATGCAACTCTGATGCACCCACCACCATACTTCACACTTACAGACCAGAAACCCATTTTCAGAACAAACAACTACGCAAAAGTATTCCCAGCATAAAAAAGGTCATTTCACATCACAAAAGAGTTGATCACCTCCTTCAGAGCAAAAACAAAAAAAAGAACAAGGAAAAAATTTGATTTTATCGTATGCAAGAGTAACTGTTCCATTGCCCTCATTTTGACCATTGCACGGGATTATAATTCCCGTAGAAACAATGGATTGAATGTCAGTTCAAATTTTAACCCCCAGTGCTGTCCAAACTCGCACTTGCAACAGGAAACACAGATTGATTAACTTGCAACATCCCGGAAAATTCCAACACCCACTTGGGCACAATGCATGAACATACACCCCACATCAGCTCCATAATTACAGCACAAACCAATTTCCTCTGGAACTCAAGAATTATCAAGTGGGCCAAATTCATTAATTCCTTGAACACACACAGATTACAGAGCAAACCCGAATGAGGAAATTTAACAATTAAACTGGGGGCAGAAGTGGTTGAGAGAGAGGGAGAGAGATGAACAGAGAGAGTACCGATTCTTCAGAAATAATGCACAGTTCACCAGGAGCAACGGCTCTCTTTGTGAATTCAAGAGCTGCATAGCCAGCTGCCACACCTCCTCCCAGTATCACATACACAAACGCTCTGCCCATCTCTGTCCCCACTTTGCCCTCTCCACCCCTTTGGGTTTCGTGTGAGCTCCTCCGCTTTCAAGCAGAGAACTCTCAATTCAACACCAATCCCAATCCCAAACAGTTTCTGATAAGGAGAAATAGAAGGGATCACATACTTCAAATCCATTGCCCAACAAAACGTGACCAAGGAAAATAGTGATGGGATGGGAAAAGGGAAGAAAATCAAAGCCTACCCCATGAAAGCGATGGATGGGCCTCTCTGCAGAGACGTTGCATCTGTGTGTTTGCGATCTCCATCATTGTTTGGCTCGCGGGTCCGGCTCGGGTGCGAGTCTCGACCAGAGTTCTGACCGAGCTCAGCTGTTGCTCAATCCTAGACTGGGTCCAGTGGATTATCACCCATATGGGTATCACCCACCGAGCTTAGTCTAAGATTGAGTCTACATTATCACATCAATTTGTTTTGCATCCATTTCCAAAATCATACTCAAATTTTACATTGATTTTATATAAAAACAAAAAAATTCGCGTATTTTCATATATTTTCATTGTTTTCCGTCGATTTTCATCATTATATTGCGATTTTACATTAATTTTACATGAAAACAAAAAAATTAGCTTGTTTTCATCCATCATCACATCAATTTATCTATCCATATTATTTTATTTAACTTCTGTTGGGCTAGACAGTCTAGCCCATGTGTGAAGGATGCTAATGGGCCAAGCCCATTACCGTGCCTTTGATCTCTACCGTCGGATGGAGGTGATTCTCCATGTCCATTGATCATGCCCTCCTCTTTAATATTCCCCTTACCATTTCTCATATGAAGACTAAGTCTTCTTTGTGGTAATAAATTCACCACAGTCCCGATGCTTTAAGAAGTCGAGAGGTTTGGCGATTAGCCAAACCCTAGCCCAAACACACGCCGCCATCTCCCTCCCTCGCTCTCCCTTGCCGCTGTGCTCCTCATACCCGAGGCGATTTCTTCGGCTCTTCTCTTGGTGA
>JAOWBR010156718.1:0-12762 GCA_028571145.1 Dionaea muscipula
GGAGTGCACGATTCTGCAGAACGCAGAATAAATAGACCACCGAAAGAAGGCTGGTCACGGGCGTGACAGGCAGTCACGACCGTGACCAGGCCTATTTCCACCTGGGCCGCGCGCAGCAGCCTGTTAATGCTCGGGACGCATTTTCGGACCGTCGGGCTCACATGACAGCGTGAATACTCGTCCAAACTTGGTCAAATTCAATCTCGGTCCATATCCAACCTGCAAAATCATTAAATAACGCATAAAACCGTACAGCAGGTGTTGCACAATATAATTAAAATACGTATTAAACTCCATGTGCTTAGGACCCTAATATAATTAACTTGGCATAAATTAGGACCGTAATGAACGCACATTTATGCACTCATCAGCAAGTCAGAACAAAACATGGCGCTGACCTACTCAGTGAGGATTCTTAGGTTCCTTTTCTCGCTTTTACGCTTTTGCATGGAGAGATCTTTTAAAAACATGGTGTATGCCGGAATCTATTTGATCGCCTTTAGGAGGGGTATGTTGACTCGAACTTGTTTAAACACATCCAAAGTATCCACCATAGATGTTTTCTTCTTACAGTAAGGTTTTGGTGAGTTCAGACAAGAGGGAAAAAGAACTTTAGGAACATAGGATTCAACAATGGGTTCCTTAGAGGTTGAGGTTGAATCAACATTGAGCACAGGAGGCTCTTGTGTACGCGTAGGGATTACAAGGTCATACGTTGGTTCTTCATCATACAAGGGAATAAGGTCTTCTTCCTCAAATTGTGTACCACGTCCTACTTTACCCTTTCTTTGGAGAGGTCGAGTATCGACTTCCTTTCTGTTACGCAAGGTCATTATTGCCTGCACCTCCTCTTAGGCCACATTGTTCATCACTTGTCCTCTAGGAGGTTGGGCAGGCCGATTAGGAAGTCGTCCTTCCTCTCTTATGTTTAAAGCATTGGCTATCTGACCCATCTGAGAGTCTTGCGATAGACTGCGTGTTCGTTCACACTTGTTGTTGAGTGTCCTTAAGTGCGCCTAGGATTTGTGAATGTTCACTCAAGGTCAAAGACTACTTCTCTAAAATCTGTGATTGCTTATTTTGGGCCTGAGACATCTCGCTTAGGGCCGAGAGCACGGAGCTTTCAAAAGCTGAATTTGTAGCAGATGGGCCGAGTAGAGGTTGTTGTGGTGCGGCAGGTACATTCTGGTTCCCAAAGGTCTGGGGTTGCGGCGTCTGCCATGAAAAGTTTGAATAGCCTTGCCACCAAGGATTATAAAGGTTCTGCGCATTATGAAATCCATGGGCAATATTAACTTGCTCCTGGGCTAACCTAGGAGCAGGTTGAGTTGTTGGGCAGACCGAGTAGTGATGCGCTGGACTCCCGCAAATGACATAAGGTTCAGCGTGATAGACTACTTGTGGGATGGCGACGTTCTTTTTTAGCAGCAACTCTAGTTTTCTGAAATGTCGCGCAAGGTTGGGTCAATGGGTGTGTGGACTTTGTGAACTACCCTAGCAACACTTGTGTTCACCTTCTCCTTTCTTTTAAAAGACGCTTGGTACTGCGAGGCCTCACTCATTGTTTCAAATAGCTGCCACACATTGTTTACATTCTTCGTAAGGATCGAGCCTCCGCAGGAGGCGTCGACCATTTGACTATGTAGCGGTAGCAGACCGTAGCAAAAACTTTGCACAAACTGCCACTTTGCTATGTCATGATGAGAATATTTGCGAATGAGATCGCCAAACCTTTCCCACGTTTCAAAGAGTGGTTCATTGTTGTTTTGGTGAAATGTGGTGATCTCTCGTTGATAATTGAGCGTTTTTCCATCTGAAAAGTATTTCTTTAGAAAGACTGCGCTCATTTCCTCCCATGTACGAATGGTCCTAGGTGGTAGGATTGTTAGCCAATATTTAGCATGGCCTCTTAACGAGAAGGGAAATAGTAGTAATTTTAATGCCCCATTGGAAAATTGTTAATCCTTAAAGTCGAGCATACGGCTGTGAATTCAGCCAAGTGCTAAGAGGGGTCCTCCTGGGACAAGCCATTAAATGTCTGTAGAGATTGGATTATTTCCTGCTTGATTTCGTACTGAGCCGCATTTATTGTTGGCAGCTCAATACATGAAAGGACCTCGTAAGTGTTTGGGACAAACCGTCCGTGTAGTGCGGGAAGTTCTACCTCATTGTCTCCCCAGCAGCATTTTCCACATTGTCAGCCATTGTTGTTCTATCAGATTTATTGGTTCTACGTCTTTCTAAATTGTGATTAAGTTCAAGAAGTTCAGGTTTTAGGGATTGGCGACCAAGCATGCAAAGTCCAAACTAACCTAAAGTAGCAATACAACTACAGATAATAGGATAGCAACAGGCAACAAACAAATAACACACGCGAAAAAAAAAAAAACAAGAAATATGTACAAATTAACTAAAACAAAAATAAATCACACCTAAGTAAAATAAACATCCCCGGCAACGACGCCAAAAATTTGACCGCTATCGTAGTGCGATCAAATTAATTAAAATTCATTTCCCGTGTGCTGCACTACTGCTACTAGAACAGCGATGAGCACAAGTGTCGATATCCACAGGGACGGTCCTTTAAATACCTAGATCTAATTAATTCTTGGTTTAGTTCAGGAAGAATTGGGTGGTTGACTTTTCAGGTTCAACTAATATTCTACGGCGAATAGGAAAGAAATAAAATAAAGTAAAAATACGCACGTAGTGTGACAACTGATGGAAAAAGTGGTTTAGGGTCTTGATTCTACTCTGTGTCTATTTTATTCATTTAACTGTCATTCAATTTTCTATTGAATTAATGTTCGGTTACCTCCTATCGCGTCATAGATAATCTGGCTGCACAACCTAATTCTAGGTGTTAGTGGGCATAACCTATCTCAGGATTCGGTGATACCTATGAAGTTCAATTCCTACAATATGCACACAAATTTCTCATCCAAGAAATTCAAACAGACAATAGAAATTACATGGACAATTCATTCAAATGACAATCTTAAAAATGAAGATAAAATCGACAAAGTTTACATCAGGACCCCAGACACAGGGAAATCAGCCACACATGTTGATCAGTACTATTACAACATTCATCCAATTCGTAGACATAAAAATAATTAAATCCAAAACGTGTCCCAGGCTCCTGTCTAGGTTGGCCCTCTATCCGTCCCCCAAGGTCGCTCGATCGTCCGCCTTCGAATCGCCTGGAAATTGCCCTCCAAAGTCGTCTGAAAAAGAGTGGAATGAAGTAGAGAAGTTATCCCGATCTGACGCTGCGAATTCTTTTAAAACTCTATTCGGGCCTTAACACGGTCGTGGTGATCCAGTACACCCGTGGTAAAAATCGGCAATACGGTCGTGTTAAGGAAATACACCCATGTTGAATATGTGCAATACGACTGTATTGAGGAAATACACCCGTGGTAAGAATTGGAACACAGACGTAATTTTACAATACACCCGTGGTACGAATGGGAGCACGGCCGTATTAAGACAACAGACCCGTGTTAAGATAACTTAGCCCCGAGCTTGTTTTTTTCTTCATTTTTTCGTCCCGGGTGGGGCTAACGCCCCGACCGAAGTCCATACGAGCATCGATCTGCTTCCCGTTCATCCTAAAATCGGTAAACACACATAAAATACGAGTAAACTAGAATAACAACTGATAATACATGCTAAATGAAATATCATGTAAAATGAGCACCTTAACATTAAAAGCACAAACAATAAACTAAGATTAGGGACGTGTAGAGTGCACTTTCGCGCACTCATCAGCCTCTAAGGAGCCTACCTCATTATCCGAAGCTTTTAGTAGGTTTCGTCAGGCATCCATCCCTCCTACTAGTCCATCTCTGCTCTCTTCTACTGATCATTCTGCCTTTATGGCTTCTAGTCGTTCTTCTACTTATAGTGGACAGTCCGGGGGAGGGGGGCGTGGTTCTGGTCGTAGATCTTCCAGTCAGTCCTCTCGTGGACGTGGACGTGGAAGTCGTGATGATCTTTTATGTACTCATTGACGGAGTACTAATCATACCGTTGATCGTTGTTGGCTTTCTTCATGGGAAGCCTAAACACATGGCTCATTCTACTACCCTAGATGATTCTTCTACTCATCCGAACTCTTCATTGCCTTCTCGTATGGTTTCCATGTCTGAGGAGGAGTATCAGCACTACTTGGCTCGCTTGACAGTATCTTCTCCTACTATTGCTACTTATCAGCCTTAGCTCTCTTCTTCTGAAACTATTTCCAATGCTTATCATGTCACATCTGAGAGTCCCAGAATTAATGATTCTGGTGCCACAGATGATATTCTGGTCCCTGGATCATCGATTCTAAGCAAACTATTATTCTCTCTCTGCTCTAAGAAAGACCAAGATCCCGATCGCACGACCATCCATGGGTTCTTCGTTCGACAAGTCTGAAGCATCTTTCCAAGGCTCACATCCTCGATCCATTCAGATATCTTCTGAGTACCCTACGACTCCTCTGGAGAGTTGTCCGTACAACATATTGATCATCCCATCCTCAGAATCCTGCAATTTTCCCTTTCTTTCTCGTTACCAATCTTTTTGGAATATCTTTCGATCATTCGATTTTTCATCTATCCTTGATTATTAAGACTGGGGTGGTCAGGACCTTTCTAGCGATCGTCATCCTAGCAAGATTTGACGCGAACAATTCCAGATGTGTGTTCCTAAGGCATATTGGTCAGATATTGTTCTTACTGCCACTTACCTTGTGAACCGCATGCCCTCCAATGTCCTGAATGGGAAGATTCTTATCTCGCTCTTGTTTCCCACTGATCCTCTCCATCATTTGCCACTTCGAGTCTTTGGTTACACTTGTTTTGTGCATGTCCTTGATTTTGGTTTAGATAAGTTGGATCCCCGATCTCGTCGATGTATGTTTCTAAGGTACTCTTGAACCCAAAAGGGTTATAATGCTACTCTTCCACCCTTCGTCGCGAGTTTGTCTGTGCTGATGTTACTTTCCATGAGTATGTTCCCTATTTTTCTGGAACTGTCCTACCTGAGTCTCCCACTGAGTCCTTTACCAACCTTGTCCCATCACCTATAGTTGATTTTCGATTGTCTTCGTCCTCAGAGATTCTTGTGCAGCCACCTGATCTGGCTTCTGCCCCATCTATGCAGGCTCCTCTCAAGGTCTATACACGTCGTCGGGCCTTATCGCCTCCCCATGATCGTGTGGCTCCTACCGTCTCCTCATTGGATAATTCTGTGGAGCTCCCTATTGCGAAGAGGAAAGGGAACCGATAGTGTACTTCTCATCTTATTGCTTCCCATGTTTCTTATAGTCAGTTAGCCCCCCCCAACTCCGTCACTTTGCTGCTTCAATTTTTGGTATTCCTCTTCGCTTCACTGTTCAAGAGACTCTTTCTATTCCTTGCGGGCTGCCATGGAGGCTGAGATGACCGCCTTACGTGATAATGACACCTGAGATTTGGTGCCTTTTCCTTCTGGGAAGTATGTCGTTGGCTGTCGTTGGGACTTCGCAATCAATGTTCAACCCCAGAGAATTTACTCAAACTCATATGGCTGACTATAAGGAGACTTTCTCTCCTGTGGCCAAGATTGGATCTGTTCACATTCTTCTTTCACTTACGGCCACATTTCATTGACCTCTCTTTTAATTCGATGTCAAGAATGCATTCTTACACGGTGACCTTCATGAGGAGGTCTATATGATTCAGCCTCGTGGGTTTCTTGCTCAGAAGGGAAGCCCTCTTGTATGTCGCCTTCGCAAGGTATTGTATGGCCTTAAGCAGTCTCTCAGGGCTTGGTTTGAAAAATTCAATGATGCCTTATTATAGTTTGGGATGCACCAATGACAATATGATTATTCTATCTTTTTTCTCTCATCTTCCCAAGGAAGAGTCATTCTCAGTGTGTATGTTGATGATATCATCACTGGGGATGACCGACAATGCATTGACAGAAAGCCTTTATTCATAG
The DNA here is from genome assembly GCA_028571145.1 of Dionaea muscipula. NCBI lineage: Eukaryota > Viridiplantae > Streptophyta > Magnoliopsida > Caryophyllales > Droseraceae > Dionaea > Dionaea muscipula. The sequence goes on from JAOWBR010156718.1 coordinate 5,974, forward strand.
ACAATTTTATATCAAAGACATAGGAGAGCTGAGATATTTCTTGGCTATTAAGGTCTTTCAATCGAAAATTGAGTCTATTAATCCGAGCCAAAGGAAGTATGTTCTTTATATTCTTGAGGAGACTGATCTGATGGAGACCAAACCTATAGCTACTCTTTTGGATCCAACAGTGTTTTAAAAGGTGCAAGGCGCACCGAGACGCATAGGGGTCATGGAGCCTAAGCACAAAGCGCAGATGCGCGCCTGATCGAAGCTAGGCGTAAAACAAACCTAAAAATTCTAATAATAAATATGAATGTTAAACAATAATTAAAAATAAAAAAATAAGTTTCTAATTGTCTAACTAATGAAGTTCAAAAAATAGTACAATAATAATATAATGTAGTACAAATATAATCTAAGTAAATAACAAGATTAAAAGTGATTTGTGAAATCTATAACAATTAAAGTCTTCAACCATCACTTGTCAGAAAGTAAAACATTTGTACATTTGTACCTTTAACCGCATGCTAACCACATGCTTAAAACATTTGTACCTTTAAGTAAATAACAAGACTAAAAGTGATTCTGAACACACAATACCAATACTAACCGCATGCTTAAAACATTTGTACCTTTCAGTAAGTGGGCGAGTCAAATTTGCAAATGATGCTTCAACCTTACCGTCATCAGTTTTTGGACAAAGGATTGTTTCACATGCATTTTCAGCACAAGAGTCTACATACACGGCAGCTGTTGAAGTTGGATCAGATACTGACCAGCAAATTGTATCCAGAAGGATTCCTGGGGTAATTGGATTAACCTGTACCTGACGTACAGAGCACAGATAGATAAATAGAATACAATTAAAATAACAAGTACTAAGGCCAAATTGAATAAAGACACAAGTAGCCCGTGCTGGAATACAGATTAAAATGACTTCCAATCAAAAGTACATTTTGCTAGATGTGATAAGAGGAATAATAAGAGGAAAGAATGTACGTTTTGCAAATTTATGTGCTTATTTACTAATTAGAGAAGGTTGATGTTGACTAAAGGAAAGAGGAGGTGCTAGTTGTGGGAAGTGTTCATCTAGAGTTTTCAGGTCGACCTTGTTGCCTATCAAAGGACAACAAGGGGAGTTGGTCATTATGGAAGTTCAAAGAAAATAATTTATTGGGACATAGAAAACAAGAATGATATAAAATATATCTAAGAACATCTCCAACCATCTGATTTTTTGAATCTCATCATTACTACCATTACATTTCCACATCATCATCATCACGATCACTTCCCACTAGGTGGTGTCGACCACACGTATCCGCAAGACATATGTACATAAGATAGTGCATTGACCGTCGACTACCTATCCGCGGGGCACATTTCCACAATACTATATTATTGTGGTAGCAAGGAACCTCGTCGACAGCAATAATATAGAACGCTATTTGGTTGTCAGTCGTGTTGGAAGGACATCTCGAGTCTTCGCCGATTTTTCGGAGAGAGAGAGTCCCACAGATTTTTGGTTTCGTTATCATTTTCGATTTTAGAAATAGGCCCCATTTCTTTAAAACCACTGAATGAAAAATTGGTCGCTTAGGCTAGAAATTGGCCGCCAAAAGGCCTTGATGGCCGTTTTTTAGAACGCCAAATTTGCTAAACCGAGTTTTAAAACGATTAAACATAAATCATGGCAACAGAACACCTTCAATCGATTAATCGATGTTTAATCGGCCGCTATGGCCGATTTTTAGAACAGTGGTTACGCCTTTATTAAGAAGTTTTTGAAAGTATTCACTCCATCTTTCTTTAATTTCTACCTCATCTGTCAAAATCGAGTTGTCTTTCCTCTAATACATTTGACGTGCTTTAAATCTCTACATTGTTTGTCCTGTAATCTTGCTAGTCGGTGCAGATCTTTCTCTCCTTCTCGAGTGCTTAACCTGGTATAGAAACCGTCGTATGTATCCAGCTTCGCCACCTACATTGTAGCATGAGCCCTCTTCTTTACCATCTTACATTCTGCTCAATCATTGGACGTGCTCTTCGTCTTCTCTGTCTTTCGAATGATAAGTTATGCATGATCCAGATTAGATCCGGGACCAAAAATTTTATTTTCCGCTATGTAATCCATACATGTAATTCCTAACACATGGCCCATACGACCACAGTGCCAATAGATAGTGCAGCTATGAGTGCCTCAGGTTGTCAGTGGAAGGTATCTCTCAAATCCAGAAGAGGAAATCAAATCAATACTGGTAGCGAAGTGAAATCAAGGAATCAGAGTCCATGAGCAGCAATGCACATACCACATATGAAAATCCAAGAACATGCCCAAGCCGAGAAAAGATAGGAGGCTAGCAGGAATAAAGCAAGAACTTAAACAATCACGAGAAGCAATACCAAAGCAGGGAAGCACAAATCGGATCAAATCCAATGAAAAACAACAAGCCACATGACCCCTCAAATGATGAATCAGGGAACCGGACAAATCTCAACGAAGAACCAAGCAATAACATAGACCAATAGCATATCCAGCCAACACAGAGGACCACCCAAGGAAGAATGAGGCATCCGATCAATAATGAGAGTAAAGTATACGGAGTGTAACACGATCAATCCTTAAAAAACTCAAGGAAATAGCTGGAATTAGCAAAGGCCATATGAGGAAAAAATGATCAAACGGGCGAAGGCATGAAACTGCCCGGAGGAAATCACGCCGGCGCGTGGCCGCACATGGGTGGCGCTTGGCTGTGCGTGGGCAGCGCGTGGGCGCCACGCGTAAGGACGGGACGATGGTGGCACGTGGTGGCGCGTGTCTCGTCTGCCGGCGAAATGGCCAGGTCTCTCGGCGACGACTCAACGCTCCTGACCTTCCTATGTGGTTGGATCGATGATGGGGTGAGTGGTTTGGAGTAGATCTAAACGAGAAGTGGGGCTATGGTGGTCTTCGGTTTTACATCATCCAGTGTAGTTGGGGCGCAACCGACACACGGGCATGGCCTGATGGAGGTCGCCGGCGTGAGGGTAGTGTGGTGAAGGTTGCCGACAGTGGTGGTTAGGGGAGGTGAACAGTGGTGGGGCTTAAGGTTTTTGTCTTTTGGTTTCCCATGGCTCTGATACCATATAGAAAAAGTAATGGGAAGTTCTTGATTCTCATTCATTGGTAAAAGGGTTAATATACTACAATTATCAAATACCCAAAATACTCCTAATGGATCAAGACTGATAACAGATCTATTAATTTAAGCCAAATGAAGTATGTTCTTGATATTCTTGAAGAGACTGATCTGTTGGGGACCAAACCTATAGCTACTCCTATAGATCTAGGTGTTAAGCTATATGTTGCTCAGGGAGAGCCTATGACGGAGCCTGAGAGGTATTATCGCTTAGTTGGAAAGTTGACGTATCTATATATCACACGTCTTGATATCACCTTTGCTGTGAATTCATTAAACCAATTTATGTCAGCTCCACGAGTACCTCATTGGGAAGCTCTCCTAACAGTGGTAAAGTATCCGAAGAACCATCCTGGTCATGGTTTGTGCTACAAAGCACATGAGCATTTACGTCTTTAAGAGATTTCCTAACTCAGATTAGGCTAAGGATCCCACTGACAAGCGAACTATCACTGGATAGTGCATCTTTCTTGGAGGCAACCTTGTCTCATGGAGGAGTAACAGACAAAAGGTGATCTCTAGATCTAGTGCAGAGGCCGAGTACAGGACGATGGCATATACTTCCTGTGAGTTGACATGGATTCACTCTCTTCTGAAGGAGATTGGGTTACAGTTTAGTTGCCTCTTCACTTGTATTATGACAATCGAGCAGCTATACATATTGCTTCAAATCTAGTTTTTCATAAGAGGACGAAGCATATTGAGATTAATTATCACCATATTCGAGAAAAAGTGAAAAGCGGCTTCATTAATTCACCCTTTTGGTAGAGTGATACTCAACTTGCATATCTTTTAACTAAGCCCTTGTTTTTACCTCGTCTAGAGCTTTTATGTAACAAGTTGGGTCTAGTTGATATCTATTCTCCAACTTAAGGGAGAGTGTTAAATGTAGCCCATCAAGGGTATTTTCGTTCTAGTACTATCCCTCTATATATATAATATTTGTGTGCGTGCTAGGGTTCAATCTAGACACTTTTTCTCCTCATCTTTGACCTACACATATTTTAATTTTTTCTTTTTTCAACTTAATAACATTTTGAACCCTTCTCCCCAACACCATCCCTCCTTTAGGCCAACTCTCCCACCTCGAGATTTACCGAGAACTTAAACAACCTTCTTAATGCGGGTACTCATACAGTCCCAAATCGAGCTAACATCCTTTCCATCATCCAACCCCAAACTCTTGTCTCAAGCATCTTCTTACGAAAAATCAACACTTTATCACCCTTTAGTTGCCACCACTGCATCCTCGTATTCTGGCTCTAGGCTTTTCTATCTCTGCCACTTCTAGAAGCTCACATCCAATACCAAAAGACGATGTGTAACGACACATTCATATGGTATAACTTTATAATCTTTACACTCCAAACGACACATTCCTAGTTAGGAAAAAGTCAATTTGGCTAGCGTTTCTAACACTTATGAAAGTTATGAGGTGTTCATCTCTCAAGCATGTGTTAAGCAAAAATATATCGGAAGATAGTGCAAACTCTAGTATCGACTCGTTCGCTTCATTTCTATTCCCGAACCCATAACCTTTGTGGATCCTTTCGAAGCCACCGCTACTACACCCAACGTATCCATTTAGATCACCACCAATAAAAATCTTTTCTTACAACCCGATCCCCTGAACCACAACATCTAAATCCTTATAAAGTTGACTTTTCTCTATCTCTGGAACGCCTACTTGCAGAGCATATATGCTCAACACATTGACAACATGTCTTCCCAACACAATGTTGAGCTTTAAAATTCGATGAAGCGATATGTGTGAAACCAAACCATGCTGTAACGCACCAAGGTTAGCAAAAACACCAAAAGACCGGTAGATAGGACAAATGTACAAAAGATCCGATTAAAAATAATATCTTGGTTGTCGGTTACTTAACACGCACTGCTCTTAACCTAATATAGATTAGGCTTGACATAAAACTATATAATTAATAATAGTTGAATAGTAATAAGAACAGTAGTAGCAACAGCAACAGTAGCAACATCAGTAGTCGTGGTGGTGGTGGTGGTGGTGGTGGCGGCGGCGGTATAAAAGGACTTCACTCCGAGATTTTTCAGGTTAGATTCGAGCTCGGTTTGCCGATTTCCCTTCGGGTTCGCTATCGTACCAACTGGGGTGAGCCACCATAGGCAAAAATGCCGCGACAATTTTGGATTTAAAGAAATTCAAAGAAAGTTTAGAAAAATTTTTACAAAAACAAAACAAAGAGAGCAAGCAGAGAAAGAAAGAAGTGTAATACCCCATATCGGATTAACAGTTTGTGTACCCTTTTTTTTACTTTTTTCACCCATTATCACAACCGTTGGATTTGGGGTGAATGGAAGACTATTACATTTTAGGTGGTAGTGGAGCCTGCATTTAATGCACTTCACTTAATGGTGGTTCCACTACCACCCAAGATGTAATCTTGATCTTCCTTATCTTCCAAATCCAATGGTTAACATGATGGGTGAAAAAGAGTGAAAATAAGGGTGACATGAACCGACCCCTATATATATATTAATATTACATTCTATGATTATTTTGAATTTGGCTATAACTCTTCTCTAATATAAAAGTCACATCATCCATCTCTTCACTTTCTTCTCATTCTCACTCTCTCCTTTCTCATCTCTTCTCATTTTCTCTTATTTTCAATCACATATTTTTTTAAAAAAAATACAATTGATAAAAATTTAAAATATTATAGTCAAATTCTAAAATTTATTGTTAGTTAGAGATGTAGTGCTTATCGTGCCGAAGACACGGGCTTGCGCTAGTATATATATATATATATAGAGTGAGCTTCTAGAGAGGGCTTCCTTTTTTCCAAGGGAGTGTGGACTTCTCATAACCCTTGGATTAGCAATCATCAAAGGTCCAGAAAGTTTCGAAAAGAGAGAGGAAAAAAAAAAAGAAACGGTTGAAAAATAAGGCCCACTACTATGAAATCTGGGCCTTTGATGATTGCTAATCCAATGGTTGTAAGGAATCCACACTCCCTTGGAAAAAAAGAAGCCCTCTCTAGAAGCTCGCTATATATATATATATGGGGCAGGTTATTTAGACTTCATTCTAAACTCCATTCTAAACTCCGTTTTTTTCTAGAATGCTTTGGGGCGATCCGAAACGGTAGATGCATACAAAATGGAAAATATGAAGGGGGTCCGTCCTCAAAATCGTAAAAAAGTATTAGGATGGGCTCCATCCGGACGTTTTTCGGGCCATTTTGTGCCGATTTTGGCACTATAAAGGAAGTACATTATCCGAAATGATTTTGGACGATCTAACCGTTGGATATTTTTAAAATGATACCCTATATGGATACAAGAAACCCTATCGTAACCCGAGGTGTTAATGCAATAAAACCAACTAAAAGAAAACCTAAAAAACTAAAAACCCTATAGAAACCTGAGTATATTTAGGCACAATCAACCCTACCGTAACCCGAGGGGTTAATGTAATCATTTCTTATTACATTTTGAATATATCCAACGGTTGGATCGTCCAAAAATATTTCGGAGATGGTACTTCCTTTACAACGCGAAAATCGGTCCAAAATGACCCAAAAAATGTCTGAATGGAGCCCTTCCCTATATTTTTTTACGATTCTGAGGATGGACCCCCACCTTATTT
>JAOWBR010156729.1:0-12761 GCA_028571145.1 Dionaea muscipula
ATCAAGTTATGCAGAAAATTGGCCAATCAACAAAATTTGCCATATATTTATTAGATCATTTTATAATTGTGGGCAGTTAAGCGCTGCAACAACTCGTCATTGCCGAGGTGGAAAGACCACGAGCAGTCTATGTTAATCGTGGCTACGTTTGGTGCACATGTTACTCATGTTGACCCTTTGCAATATGCTCTGAACCCAGATCAGGCGGGCTACCGACCGTGTTTAAGCATATCAATAAACGGAGGAAAAGAAATTTACTCGGATTCCCCAATAGTAACGGCGAGCGAAACACGAAGTGCCCAACTTCAAAATCAAACAACATTGACATTCGAATTGTAGTGAGTAGAAGCATCCTCTTGCTAGGGACCGGGTCAAAGTCCCTTAGAAGGGGGCACCAGAGAGGGTGACAGCCCCGTCATGCCCGAAATCCTATCATGAGGCATTATCACGAGTAAGAAGGTTTGGGAATTTCTAGCGCATGACAACACCAACAAAGGACAATGTGAGCCAAAGTGAGTGCAGATGTCATTCAAAACATCAACAAAAAAACTACAAATAGATTGAAAATTTGATAAGTCATGTACATATCACTAGCACAACATGTTCATCATCATCATTATCATTATCATTTCCGCGACCACTTCCCACTATGTGAGGTCGATCACACGTGTCCAAAAGACACATGCACATAAGATCCGATAAATATACTATACTGGCTGCTGGCTACTTAATACACAACGGGTTCATCCTATCCTTATCCATAGCATTAGGACTAAAGGTGTAGATCCATCCAGGATAGTCCCTTTATATGCAATTGGCATGACAAAAACAATATATCTGCTCGTCCTTGGATGATTTAGAATTGCACATTACATGAGAATAACTACTTGAATGCCGGCAGCTATACATTAGAACACCAGTGGATAATGCACATGGAAATAAGAAGGTAGGAGAACGGTATATTGACCTTGAACCACAATCCATGGGGATTGGGGAGCTAGGATTATAAACTCCGATGTGTCTCTGGCTCTGCAAGTATCCAATCCTTCATATGATCAGCATTGCCAATGCTTCTACAAACAGAAAGTGTTCCATGAACTCTCCAAGCTCCTCGATGGATCTCCACAAATCCTCCCTATATATAAAGGACTAATACAAATATAGAAGCAAAAGAATCAAATATAAATACCTTATCCTCTATTTTGTTGCCCCTCATCCTCCCGTTCTGTTGCCCTCATGATGCCAAAGGAGTGCCCTGCAATCTTCCTAATTTAAGATGATCATCTCCTTCTCTTCTATCAAAGTGAATGACCAAGCAAGGACCAGTGCCCACACCGCCCTGGTGATACCAAGATACATAAGGGCTAAGTTGCTAAATCATGAGCTATAAAAACGTACCTTACACGAGAGAAACCAAAACATCCAAATGCATTCTGATAGATTGTCATTGTCTGTTGCTCAAATCCTCATTGGTTTTCGGATACCGAGCTTTCATAGCCGCATCCTTGGACATTGCTGAGCTCAATTATCAAGCATATTAGATTTAGAAGAGAGAGATTAGATTAGACTAGAAAGTCTCATATTTTCATAGTTAGAAGATTAGATTATATTAGATTGGATTAGTTAGTCAGACAGATCAAAAGCTATAGCTTCAAATCCTTTTTTCCCAGTGCAGATCCCTGCAGAAAAAGGACCACAACAAGAGGCATAAAAGCAAGCGACACATGAAGCCCGTCCAACAAGGCGAGGGGACCCATCATCATCATCATCATCATCATCAAGAGCAAATCCCACTAGGTGGGGTCGACTGCACGTAATCCGTTAGGACTCATGCACAAAAGATCCAACAAATATAGTGTGTTTGGCTATAGGCTACCTAACACGCCCTCTTGGGTAAAATATTCCTCAAAGAGAAATATTCTAATGAATGAGGGGAATATGCTCTCTTTCAAGTTCTGTAATGGTGACCAAGGATACATTATACCAAAATGCTTAGTTCAGCATATGCTAATTGTTCAACAAACAGAGACTAGAGAGAACCCTACTGTCAAGAAGCAGCGAATTGAACCTGAGAGTGTAAACTGCACTGCATTCTCAAGGTAGAATCATTAGTATTCTCCAAAATTAATGTGTTTAAACTGATGCATTCTGCGAGTCCTTCAGTGTCGGGAATAACATCCGATACATTTCACTGCTCCAATGATCAAAACCCGGGACTTAGTCAAGTTCAGCAACAGGGGCTTGAAAGCCACAATGATGTCCTTATATGCCATCCACAAGCACCAATACCTCATCATTGGCCTCGGGAGGCAATTAGCTTCTAGTTATCAGGTTTGGTGACTTGTGAACCTTTCAAAAAGAATACTAGTACCAGTCAATGAAGAAGAACAAAGCGAAACAATATCAGAAGAAGGAACAAGCTCATTAATTGAATATTGTGGAGGAGAAACAATAACAATAACACCACTGAAAGATGACATACAAATTTAAATCTAAAATCTAGAACTAAAAGAATATAAGAATTTATCAGAGGAAGACAAAAATTTCCCCATCCAAGGGAACAGCCTCAAATTGGTCACATCTAAATGGCATACGAAAATAGTCAGGCAGTACCAGCATTGGGCTAACAACCCATAACATAGCAGCTGATCTGTTCAGGGAAAGGATATACACCACCTAGAATAGCCAAACTCCGGGGACAAGATATGTACAAAACTCTCCCAATTACCAAGGAATTGCGTAATCCCCAAAGGTCTCAACGTATAAAGACTCATATGATGGGACAGCAGCTGCAGGTGGCAACATCACACACATCAACCATTTCGGGGTCAATGACCTCAAAGCTCTTTGATATCAGCCACTTTCTCTTATGCAGTTTCCGGGCAAGAGAAATTTATACTTTTCAGCATTTTCCAAAAGATACGATGGAAGGTGAACTGCAGAGTAAGAATGAGGGACAGGTCCCATTTTCCCTATTATTTCCTTGAATGTGTACTCCTCGGGGAGCATATTGAATAAGTCGTCCCCTTTGCAGATTACACTCTGGATTCTTTTAGGATTCAAGTAGTGAGAGAACCTTACTCGATCATTATGGCTATAAGCCTTCATTTTGAATGTGAACTCCCTAATATGGCGGAAGCAGAAGCTGCAGTGCCACCCTGCATCAGCCAAGCGGTCATCAGTTTGTCTATAATGTGCATATCTCGTCTTGCCTGTCTGATACCTGTGGACCGAAGCCCTCCAGCTGTTGTTATCAACAAGAAACTCAAAGGAGTACAAGTAGTTTTTCAGCTGCAGATGAAGCACTTGAGGAATGTCATCACACCATCTCAAGAGATTGATGGTGTGCCTGCTTGGAATTTCATCTACATCAGACATTATCAAAAGGTCATCATCCGTTACACCTCCTATTCTCAGAAGCTGATCCAATGCAACACGTTGATATGCTTCTTCCACAAATGGGTTCTGTCCTTTCTTAAAGGGGCCAGCAATTGTCCCATAAGTGAGTCGAGGTTCTACAAATTTGAACTGGTCTCTGTTGGCAGCAAAGACTAAGGGTTTCGGCAATCCAGTGAAAGTTGAGTTAGACTCAAGGAGAACAAATTGTGTGATGTAAGGGTAAAGCTCCTTCCATCGGACCATGAGGATGTCCACCTCATTACTGAAAAGAACTGCATCAAACACACGCCTTGGGTACTCCCGGACTCCCCATCCATGCAGTCTACAAAGATTCTCCATCGTTACATTTTCATCATAGTAGTGGGGAATTTCATGGAAGGGCTTAGGTGGTTTTTCCCACAATGGGCGTAAGAAGTAGGAAATCTTCTGCCCGTGCAAATAGATGCCAAGGATGAACATCGGGATAACCATAAACAGAAAGATGTATGTTTTCACATCCAATCCCCGCAGAATGCAACGAATTCTAGTGAAGCGACCAGACCCCTACACAATACAAACATTCATTCAATCAGACATCTGAGTGTGCAATGCTTCAAAATGCTTCATATTACTACTAATGGAAACGAGGGCAAAATCAAGCTGCAAATTGAAAGAGATAACTGGTAGGAGGCCGCTTTCTTTGGTAACAAATGTTGGCTCGTGGGAAAAAAAAAATCACTTTTTTTTTGTTGTGTTGATGACTCGTCAATGAATTATAGAGGCTAAATGGTGGATTCATTAACTTTGTTGTACTTAGAAAAGCTATTCTACAAAACAATTTCTCAAGTAAAGGCTAGGATCTACAATCAGTAACACTTCAAACAAAATCCAGCAATCTAGCATATGTTCCTTCCTGCTAGTGGAGAATCAAACAACACCTCCAACTCACTATTTCCATGGATGGATTCCCATATTTCAGTTGGGGATCCAACCCACATGCTCCGAGCAAAATAACAAAATAAAACACGGGCCAACACCACTATTAAGACTCCATTTAAACCCAGAAAGCAAATGAACAGAACTCCATAGCTATGTGCTAAGAGCTTTTGAGGAGAATAGAAGGAAAATAAAAACAGCCCACGATCAGAGTTGAATACCTTAACAAAAAAAAAAAAAAATCAGAACAAGGAATCACAATTAAAGGGTTGTAATGAAAACCAAAAGGGTGGAGAGGGAACAACAAATTGAGTCTCCCAATTCACCATAAAAAAAAAAAGAAGAAGAATTTTTTTACCTGGCGACACCAATCATCGCAGAGATTATCCGTCTTCTTAGAACAATAATGCCCACCTTGCTCAGCCATCATCAACATTCTCTCCATCAATTCGTTTCCTTTCTCCAGCTTTATTACTCCTCTCCGAACCAAACTTCAACGCCAAGCACACACAGATCTTCTCTACAGGCACAATCACCAACCGATATTCTCAATCCCCCACCCCACTTAAATCCCAAAACTTGTTTCCCCTTCTTCCAAACTACCCTTTTCTCAAGATACAAAATTTTCCCAAGAAAATTTCAAAGGGTAGGTCACTAGCTAAAGGAGAACTCAAACGCAAACTCAAACTCAAACTGTGAAATCGTATGTGCCCACAAGGGATTTCAAAATTTCAATTATAATTGCCCTAATTGAGCAATATTCATACGAAGAATAAACAAAGGGGGTTGAAAGAAGAAGAAGAAAATTGAAGGGTTTGCCTCTCTGTCTATCTCTGGGAGTAATGGGTGGCAGTCTGGCAGATGAATTGAAAAGAAAAACCTTTTTTGGGAAGAGGAGGGCTAAAATAAAATAAATTGAGCCGTTCCTCCGCTCTGTCTTGGTCTGATTGCATGTGTCTTGGTCTGATTGCATGTACCTCAATTGCATGTGCCTGCAAATATATATTGGTCTGATTTTTGTCTTTATTTACCATGTTTAGTGCTAATTTATGTTCAACAAGCACTTTTGTATTATAGATATCTGAGGGTATTTTGGTCATTTGCTAGGATAGTTTGGCTGGGTACATGTCTAGGAGGTACGTGGGGGACTCCTTTCATTGACTAGCTCATGGAAGATTATAAAAACCATGTGGTGACTATGTCCATTGTTGTTATCTTCCTTTTCTTTTCTTTAATTAGGTTAATAGGAATTAGGGTCATGAGGGAATCATGAAATATTGATTGTGTAAGCCTTTTGCTTTTGCTACACATTCATGTTCCTATTCAATCATCTTCTTTTGTTTTACCACGACTTTTTTACGCGTAAGTTTTACAATATTTTTTCCCATAACCATATCTGTTTTTATTTGGTAAAAGAACACACATATAAACAAGATAAGACATTATGAATGTATGAATGCAAAGAATATATATGAGAATTAGGTAGGATTTTTGGAAGAAATGAAGAACGATGGAGCCATGGGGTGGGGCCGGGTCAACCACGTCAAGAGTCAAGACTAATAGTGAAGGAGCATGACTTTAAAGTCGTTGGGGTTTGGATTTTGGTGTCAATAGCATTATTGTGGTTATTTATAATTTTATTTAAGTTGATATGTGTATCATGCATCATCCAGCATTTCATTTATTTATATTATAAGGAACTTAGGTGAGAAAAAGGATTGTGGATATTTATTTGGGAGAGAGATAAAGAATGATGAAGTTTTATTTGGGAGAAAAATAAATAATGGTGGAGATTTATTTAGATAGAGACAATAATGGTTGAGATTTGTTTTGTTTGGAAGAACGATTGATTCTTTTGTGGTAAAATTTATTTTTATTTTTTCTTTTTGTTTATTTTCTTTTTGTGGGATTAATAATTTTTGTTTTTTTTGTTTATTTTTTATTTTTCGTGCGATGCACGGGTTATCCCTAATCTATATTTTATCTATATTATATGGAGTGTGGTCATTCGAATTTTTTTACTCAATTCCTTCAACTATAAACCACTCACATACAATTTTTACACATTTTAAACCCTTGGATTGATATTGATCATTGATTCATATTAATTCTCTCTTTTCCTTTTCCTCCTCCCTCTCCCCCTTCCTCTCCCTCTCTCTTTCACATCACATAAGATTACGCAATCCAATATTTTTTTTTCATATCTCACTATACAATTTATCAAATATAAAAATATTATGGTCAAAATTTATATTTTTATACGAAGATCAAAATGAGTATGTTGACAGGAGAATGTTAGGACGCGCTCGGGCTAGGCTGTGGTGGCTTTGATTTGGTGTCTTGGGACGAATTCGTCCTAGGACAAGCCCTGTGCTTGCCTTCTAGATCGTTCTAGAGTTGGGCGGGCTGTTGAGTGGATCGTGCTCATGCAGCCTCGGTTTGTGATGGTTGGGCATGAGTTTTGGACAGGTCCTCGGCCTAGGATGAATAATGGAGAACGTGGTCAGTTGAGATATGGATCATGTGATTAGCAGTTGAGCAGTTGTAGCACAATTCCAAGACGTGATTGTGGCCAGAGCGTGTTAGTATTAGTTCTTGGGGGGCGGAATGGCATTGCATGATGTATTGTCCTGGGGATGGTTAGAGAGAAGTTAAGCCATGTTCAGGGAATTGGCCCACGTCTCAGGACGTGGGTAGTTATTTTGTAACTGATTGGTTTTGGTATTTGTATGCTCATTGGGGCTCTGTAGTAGGGATCATTAATCAATGAACGGAAACTCTTCTCTTTCCATGTTTTATCCTAGTTGCTAGATCAGCAGTCGTAGCCACATTAGCAGTAACATTAGTGTCATTCACCAATCGAATCCAGTTCGATTACTCGGAATAGGGCGAATTCCTCCTTCGGAATCGATTTTCGGCGATCGCAGGTTCGTCACTAGCCAACAATCTTTGGTAATCAACAATTTGACACGCCAAGTGGGACACATTAATATGGTGAATACCCGACGCAATGCCAGAAACACGGAGACCATCTCTGGTCTTGGGAATAGAGACGAAATCACCGTTGCTGGCGGCAGTAGCAGCAGCAACATAGGCGCTGATCCTCCACCTCCAGCACCTCCAACACCTCAGCATGAGGGTGGGGTACTCAGGCCTGAAATTCTCCCTCCACCTCTTCCTCCACCACCAGCGCCGATGACGTTGAACGCATTAATTATGGGTCATCCTCTTCGACGTGATGGGCGCCGTCTACGAACAGGTAACATCTCAAACTGAGATTATAATGCAAAACATAATAGTCATGCATGCAACACAACTTGATAATTTGTCTCGTCAATTTACTGACCAAGTTAGACAAATTATTGAACAAAATCACAGTCTTTCTGTTGAACGTAGCAATTTACCTTTTTTTTTTTTATCAAGAGCAATTTACCTTTTGAATGTAATAATCAAGGTCCATTTACCAATCAAGGGAACCCAATTCTCCTGTGGAACATGCCTAGGATAGAAGAACTAGACACATTCACCCCTTTGGGGGGTATGGGCTTATCGCAGCCAGGGGGGGTCTAATCAACCCAGGGCCGTTCCTCCACCCCCTGTTTATCCTCAAAGACGAGGATTCGAAATAGGATAGTCTAGCAATCCGGCCAATCCTAGTTAAACCCCAAAATTCATGACCCTAATTATGAGTTACATGAGATAGAGACAGAATATCAGGCCGAAATTTGTTTGGCCGAATTGAAGGCCTGGCGGCCTTATTCATGCAAAGTTTTAGTAAAACCTCAACCCTCTGAGGGGGATACCTAAAAGGAACATAAGCCTAGGGCATTTTCTTTTGATATGTCTAAAGTGAACGAAATATTTGATCAACTATATGCCGATAAATAAATTAAGCTCAACGAAAAGTATAAAATATCTTCGTCCGAAGCAATAGCGAGCAAGAGGTATTGTAAATGGCATAATACCTGGACACATTCAACTAATAAATGCCTAACGTTTAGAAACGTCTTGCAGGATGCTATTGAGTCAGGACATTTAACGTTTGATAGTGGGAGGATGAAGGTGGACGATGATCCATTTTCTAAGGTCGCCAGCGTAAATATGGTGGTCATAACCCCTATTACTGATGAAATTCAGGACGAACCACGTCCTGAGGGGCCGATATTGACTTCCCACATAGCTGAGATAGTATAGTGCCTCAAGAAGGACGAAGAGTGTCCTGGTGTGCTCGCTCGCATTAGCGACCCGTTAGACGAGTTGTGTATTTGCTGCCAGAGGGATATCGCAACTGGGAGGCAGATGCATGCGAAGCAAGTTAGTGAACAGGGTGGTCCATCTGGGATCGCTCAAGGACTCCTTCAAGGTCTTCATCTGTAGGATCCTTGGGGGGAAGGACCTTTTGACCAAAGATTGGTCGTGCTGGGTAGTGGGGCTCATATGAGCCCAGGAAGAAAAAGAACATTTCTTTTGATAAGATGACTTGCACACAGCAGAGGCAGGCAGAGAGAAAGTACGGCCGGCGAATGCGGGCCACTCAAAGGCGTGAAAAGAAGGACCAAGCTATGTCCTCTGATGACTTTGCAGTGAACACTGTGGATGCGCATGTCACCCCTAACACGGGTACTTGTCTTGCTAGTCAGGGCGATGATGTTGATAGGAAGGTAACACGGTCCAAGTTTGATAGGTGGACTAAGATAGAGTCGGACGAAGAGTGTCTAAGGACAATTCAGTTTGGAACTTTGCTACCAATAGCTATTAACAACTATTTACTACCTGGTCAGTATAAGAGCCAGGACGAAGCAAGTATGTCCATGCAAGAGCAGGTCTTTGGTGATGGTGATCGTGATGAGGGCGAAACAACGTCCTTGATCTGTGAGGCAGAGGGAGAGGCTCAATTAGCTCTAAGCCAGCCAGCCTTCACAGCATTTACTCTTGATGAATCAGTGCCTGAGTCAAACGTGGACGCTATTGAGCAGGGCCATCAGGTGGATGACCTCACAAATATCGAGGAAGAAGTCGATTGCTCTGAAGAATCAAGGAGATGAGGAATCTCGTTTCAATGGTTCCTCCATGAATTGTACAAAGATGACAACCCGTCCGTTGGGCCACTAGGGGAGCCCGACTTTGGGAATTTTGATTTCTTAGTGGTATATAGCAAGCCAAAGGTCAAGCAACGAGTCCCACGCTCACAGGTTAAAATTTCTCCACCACTAATTGTCGAACCTCCATTGCCCCCATCAGGATGGGCAGTGGAGTCTGATGAATCATGGAGTTTGAGTTTGATCAGCCATGGAGTTTCAGGGACATGTCATGGAGTTTCACGGACGTTCAGGTCGTGGAGATGAAGGTAAAGAAGCCAGAGGTGGCCGTTAACGCTATCAAGCAAGTAGTGTTTCATCGCCCTTTTGACCAGATGAGAAAGCATTTATGACCTTTTTATTTAAAGTCGAGATAAATAGTGTTCCTATGAGCCGTGTGTTGATTGATAACAGGGCCGCTATCAACACAGTCCCTTATCGTATGTTAAAAGAGGTTTGGTAAAACCGAGGCCGATTTGATGCCATCGTCGGTCGTCTTGATTGGGTTCAGTGGAGAGGTGGCCGAGTCTAAGGGAATGATCGCCCTGGATATTACGATTGGAAGCTTGATGAGGACCACGGTCCTCTTCGTGATGAGTAGCCCTACCAGTTATAACGTTCTTCTTAGACGTGACTGGATTCATGGGAGCGGGTGCATTCCTTCTTCGCTCCACCAATGTATCGTCCTTTGGGATAAGAACAGGAATCATGAGATTGTTCAGACCAATAGCAGGCTTTTTACGATCGAGACTAACGCGGTCAAGTATGGTATGTATGAATAGGCCTTCGGGCCCATCCGTTTCGTCCAAAAGCATGATGATGTCATGCTAACATCCTAGGAGGATGACGTTACTCCACAGTTATTGAAATTGCACTTTGATGTGGGGAGGCCAAGTCTGGTGGCCTTGGATAATCATGAGATTGGCCGATAATGCGGAACTTCTCACGATGGAGTGTAATACTAGCTTTTTAAAGGACGAGGCCATTGTAACGACCTTATGGAATCGGATGTGGGAATATTGTGGTCGAGATAGTGAACTTGCACGAGATATCAGAGCACATAATGTTGTATGTGCTTTAAGAGCAAAGTTGTTAGCTCTCAACATTAAGCGAAGAGCGCGGCGCGAAGCTTGTGCTGCAGACATTTTGCCAGAGGGTGATTAAGACTGCTTGTGATAACCCGTCCCGGTTTCATCCCAGTTTGCCCAGTTTGCTTCTGGTTCGGTTTGCTTCCAGTTTAAATTGGATTTAAGTTGATTGGGTTATTTTTGATAACTCTGTTGGCTTTTATTTAATGCGGGTTCATTTCTTTTCGAGAATTCTTCCTAGCTCAGCTGGTTAGGGGGAAGTGGAGAAAGGAGTTGATGGGCTTATGTGGAGAGGTCTCGGGTTCTAAACCCGGCGACTATATTTTTATTCTTCTTTCTTCTTTTAATTTTTGAGGCGTGAAATCCCTGTTTTACCCTCATTGATTAGAAGGGGTTAGAAGAATTAATCAGATTGAACTCCCGTAAGTTTTCTCTTCTTCTTCTCTTCTTCTCTTTCTTCTTCTCACGCTAGTTTTGCTTCTTCTCTTCCCTTTGGATTGGCGGCAGCAGGGGATAGGGAGAGGGATCATCGCCTCGGCTTGTCGCACGGAGGGGATTTCATCGCGTCATCGTCGCAAGGACTTCGGTGAGTGATTCGATGATTTTCCTTTTTCCCTTTTCTCTTGATTTTCGACCCTAGGGATTGGGATTGATGATTTACGTTGTCTCCTTTGATTTGCGATGTTCGTGGGACAGCGTTGAAGGTTTGGGGAGCGACGGATTTGAGCCTTTGCATTGATTTGGGATTTTTCCTTCGATTTAGGTATTTTTCCGATTCCTTTTTCCTCTCTTTCGCTTTGTGGCTGTAGGTGGGGGATTAACCCCCATCGGTAGATGAATTGGATGCTGTTGATTCATGTTAGGCTGATAGATTAGCATTCGTTGTAGTGATTTGATCGTTTTTGTTGTTTTTGGGGTTTTCGGATTGGTCAGTTTTGCCGTTTGGTTAGTTTTTGTTGCGGGTTGTGTGATAACCCATCCCGATTATCATTGTTTTTACCGGTCTATTTTATTAATTATATGTGGCCGGTTTGTTTATTAATTATTTTTATTGGGTTTCGTTGAGCTCGATAATTATTGTTTATTTTATTTTGTGTTCGAGATTTATTATTTGTAATTATTGGATAATAATATTCTTATAGTTGGT
Source organism: Dionaea muscipula (assembly GCA_028571145.1). Lineage (NCBI taxonomy): Eukaryota > Viridiplantae > Streptophyta > Magnoliopsida > Caryophyllales > Droseraceae > Dionaea > Dionaea muscipula. The sequence goes on from JAOWBR010156729.1 coordinate 11,628, forward strand.
ATTATTTTTTTTTACAAGATACCATTTTATTATTTTTTTTAATTACTTACTATTGTTAATAATATTAATATTATTATAACTATTGTTAATATTACTATTGTTAATATTATCGTAACTATTGTTAATATTAGTGTAACTATTGTTAATATTGTTAATATTATTAATATTGATAATATTGTTTGAGTATTGTTACGATAATATTGTTTTACGATAATATTATTTTCTATTGTTAATATTGACTATTTATTAAATATCTTTGAATTGAATATCTTTGTATTGAGTATTATTTACGATAATATTTGTTAATATTGACTATTTATTGAATATTGTTAATATTGACTATTTACGATAATAGTATTGTTAATAGTATTAAATATCTTTGAAGAGGATTTCGGTTACAGATTTTTAGCACATTAAACCCTTGATTTACTCCATCTATTTACCACGTTCCCCCATTATTTTTGTTCCCATATTTTTTATCCCGTATCTGGCTATTCTTTCCCCCTCACTGATCATCTTCATCTTCGCTATCTCTCTGTCGTCTGTCATCCTCTTTCTTTCTCCTTGAGTGGCGGCAGCAAGCATCGGAGGGGCAGCGGCGGCGACATCCGGCGATCACCGGCAAGGGAGAGGTGAGGGCTTGGTCGCACGGGAGAAGGAGGGAGAGTCATCGTTGTGGGTTTCTTTTGCCGTCATTGCCGTCCTTTGATAAAGGTATCATTTTGACCCTCTTGTCGGCTTCTCCATCGTAGGTTTTGCATGCTCGATGTGTGGGTTTTTGGTTGTAGCTCGAGTCGGTAGTTGGTTTATTTACGTCGATGGTGTCGGCTTTGGTTGCCCGAAGCTGGGTTTCATGTTTGGGGTGTGGTTCCACCGTGGGTTTCACTGGTCTTCTTCTGGGAGAGTTGGTAGGCGTTATTATAGGGGGGCTGGCGTGTGGTGGTTGTGTGATATTTATATTTCTGCTGATGGTATTATGTATGCATGGGATGTATCATGTGGTGCTATACAGTAACTTCAACTTTCCTTGAATAGATTGTGAATATCACGGTTGTGGGTGAGTACAGATTTTTGTATATGGTTATGTGGTAGTATTATGGTTATGTTAGGTGATGCGTTGATGTGTGATTCTTG
>JAOWBR010156740.1:0-12761 GCA_028571145.1 Dionaea muscipula
GGCTCCAGACACTATTCATGAGGTACGTCTTCTCGGCCGAAAACTCTCTGGCTCGTACACTCTTTCTTCTATCATTTAGAGTCGTACCTGACTTGAGCGTCGGAGGAATATTCCCGAGGTACCAACATCGGGTCCCTCTAACGTGAAGGGTGCTATGTATGCAGGTGGCAGGTGGGAAGCTGAGGGGCGGCACTCGAGAAGCGTCCACATCATCTCTCTCAGAAATTGGTGATAACACACTCTATTACAATCCCCATCACAGAACAGCACGAGAAAGTGCATTTTTCATACTCATTATTGTACACTGCAGTACAATGACCGCGATACTCCAGGAAATATCCCAGGGATGGTCAGCACCTAGGACCCTCCAATGGCAATCATCAAAGTCCCGGTTCGATCTGGATGTGGCGGCTCCGTTCGGCGGAGTGGACCCGGTCGACATAGGGGAAGAGTGAAAGGTGATCCGGAGGCGATCCCGACCCGCTCCAAAGAAGAGAGAACCTGTGGAACAGAGAAAGATTAGCAAACAGGTCAGAGGGTACCCTAAGGTTTGACCTCGGGGAGACCGCTCCGATGCTTAAGTCAGTAAGTGTGGAAGAAGGTAAAAGACCTCTAACTAGAGGCTGCCGAGCAAGCACCCGGGCAAGCAAATCCCGGGTAAGCAACCGGGCAAGAAACCCCGGGCAGGCAAGCAGGCAGCCGAGCAGGAATCCCGGGCAGGCTTCCGGACAGGGATCCGGGTAAGTTCACCGGGCAGGGCTCTGAGCTAGCTAGGAGAGAAAGAGAACTCAAAGTGAGAATGTGGGAGTAGAAATGCGTACCGTAAACCTTGGTGGGTGAGCCCCTATTTATAGGGGTTTGGAGGGTGGTAAAATTACCTTGCTGACCCTAGCCGGGCAAGCACCCGGGCAAGCAACCGGGCAAGCACCCGGACAAGCAACCAGAGAGGAAAATGGTACGGTCTGAGAAGACTGTTAACTTCGTCATTGACCCGGGCAAGCTCCTCGGGCAAGCACCCAAGCAAGCACCCTAGGCAAGCAATGGAATGAGGGATGAGTCAAGAGCGAGTCACTGAGTCGGCTCGAGCAAGACCCCGGGAAGGCACCCCGGGCAAGCGTCCCGAGCAGGCAATAAGTGGTCCAATGAGTGCACTTGATAAAGGTGATGCTAGGAAAGAAACCTATGAAGAATTCCCGGCCAAGCATCCCGGGAAGGCAACCCGGGCAGGCCCACACATTTTGAGAAGACTTCGGTCGATCCGTCCGGTCTCCTTGTTCACGAAAGTAGGGGTGAATACCCGTATATCATCAGTCCCCCAACTTCAGAGTGTGAACGCAGTTCAGACTGTGAAGTTTCAGAGATAACTGAAGTGTACAAGGTGTCTGATGACGGGATCAATCTTTTTCTGATCTTTCATGCGTTGGAAAATTGTTGGCACTGTTTACTAAAAACTTCAAGCGTAGACTTGTGTTATCGGAGCATTGGAGTCATTATGCCGACCAAGAGCTAACAGTTGAAGGGGAAATAGTACAAAAATCTTGGACGACGATTACAAGCGGGGCTCGGGCTGATGTTCTACTCAACCCCGGGCAAGCACCCGGGCAAGCAACCGGGCAGGCCACAGGCAGTCCCAGGCAAGACTCGGGCAGGCGCCCCAGGCAAGCAGCCGGACAGGGCCCGGGCAGGTTTCCCCGACAAATGGGCCGAGCGGGCAGAGGGTCAGGGCCTATAAATACCCCTGCCCCTCCTTCATTTGTTCATTCTTCTTTAGCTTCTTGAGAGGGAACTCTGTCCGAGCAAGCAAACCCGACCAAGCAACCGAGCAAGTCACCCGGCTAAGCTTCCCGAGCAGGTAACCCGGCCAAGAAAAAATCTCCCTTTTCCTTGTTTTTCCTTTTTTAAGCCCAAAAATGTCGTCCGATCCCGCTTCTTCAAACCCGAATCCCTCCGAAGATATCCCTGAAGGCATTCCCTTCATTTCTCCTCTGAATGTCGTTCATCCGCCTCCACCTCTGCACATCGAAGTCATTAGACGTCACACCCGTTCTCAACGGAGTGTCCCCTCTGACCAACCTAGCAGCTCCTCGTCCCGCCCCTACGTCAAGGGGGCGGACCACAAATCCGTCATATCCCGCACGGAAGTCGCCTATTATGTGTCTTTGTTACATCTTTCGCGTCCCTGATCTCACTGAGCGTCCCTATGACATCAAAGAGGGGAAGATGACCATTTATGTAGATAGTCTATCTCTGGGGCAGCATTTTCCCCTTGGTGAATATTATCAAAACATCATCAACATCTACAACATCAGTCCTGCACAACTAACTCCAAACTCTTGGTCCCTGATGGCCGCTTTTAGAGTGATGTGCCACCATTATGGCTTCAAACCCAACGCTCCCATGTTCTTCTCCAATTTCAAAATTGTCAAGGCACCCAAGGATGATGATTGTGGGTTGTATGTCTTTTGTTCGAAGAAGAAGAATGTCTTCCTGGTGGGAATGACATCCAAAGTTGACAACTTTCGAAAGAGTTGGTGCTGAGTGCGAGGTCCTGGGATTATGTTCAACCCGGAGTGGAGGAGAACAGCGACCAATGTCCTCGTTGAGCATTATGATGCTGAGATTGTCTTGGGGGCCTAGATCAGGGAGCTTGTTTTGAGCGGGGATGATTGGAAAGTGAAAGATTTGATTGCCCCTGAAGTCCTGGCCGCAGCTGGAGTGATTACTCCAATTCTTCCATTTGATGTCTTCTCATCTCCATTTGAGCACAACTCTTCAGATCATCAATCTTCTGACCACCAATCCTCTAACCATCAATCCTCTAACCCTTCTGACTCCACTGACTCCATTTTTTATGAGCTTACCCCTCACCAAGAAGCCACTTTTCCCTACCATCCTATCCCTCTTTCTCCTAACCTAGCCACTGACTCCGATTCAGAGGCGTTTTCATTTCACTAGGATGAGGCACATGGGGAGGTCCATGTGGATACTGACATTGGTATAGAAGGATTCGATGACTCATCCATGCCTATCCAAAGGGAAACTAGTGACGACGCCTCTGTTGAGGTTGAGGCTTCCGGTAACTATTTTTTGCTTCAATTTTTTAATTTTTCTATCTTCCTTGTCTTTTTCATTTCTCTATGTTTCTCTTTTGAGTTGTTTTAACATTTTCTGAATTTTGCAGATATGGCTCCAAGGAAAGCGAAGCTCAAATCTCCGTCCGCCCTGCCAGTTCCCGGAGAGCATGGAGATCGGCAAGAAGGGGAAATCCAACATCCTCCTCATGCCAGCAAGCGTCCCCGCTCCAGTGGTGATTCTCCTCCTCGTGAAGTGGTTGTCAGCTCTCGACTCCGGCAGACTTGAGGGGATACGGTGCACGTAATCCCCCAGGCGTGGTTGAAACCCTTCTCAGAGGCATGGCTCCTCAGGCCACCCTCCTGAATAAGCCGCCGAAAAAGCGTCTGTCGGGCAACTACATGTCGTCCTATCCGGCCCTGCACTTCAAGTCGCCCGGTTACATACACACATCTCCGTAGGAAAAAGTCTTGTCTTCATTAAATTCTGTTAAAAAAGGTTTTAACATCTCCGCCGTCCCGCAGTGAGAATAAGTCAGCTCTCGTCCGCATCTCTATCTCAGTGATCCTAGATGGGGGACCTGGAGTCTCGGGCCAGGAGAACTCCGCCACTGAGTCGGGCACGTCTTTTTAACGATTTCTATGCCCAAGTACAGGTATCGGAACATACAAGGCTTGCGTAAACCTCTCACCCTACACCCATTGTTATCAACGGTTTCCCTCACCCGTTGTTCTCAACGGTTCCCTACACTCGTTGCATTCAACGGTTTCCATCCCTGTGTAAGCCAGGTCTACCCCGCCTCAGATGACTTTCCATCCCTGTGTAAGCCGGGTCTACTCCGCCTCAGATGACTTTCCATCCTCGTGTAAGCCGAGTCTACATCGCCTCGGATGACTTTTCCCGTGATTTGGGTCGCCCCACACGGAAGACTGTAAGCCGGGTAGCTCCCGCATGTTTATGTAGGAACCAGAACCGCTCTTACCATCAACTGGCCAACCATCAAACTTCATAGTCCGCCAGGGAGATATACCTCTAGCTAGACGGTAACCGGGTTTATACTATAAGTTATCCTGCATGACTCATCAAATTATGGTTATTATCTATTATGTTATGCTCTTAACTTTTAAGTTGAGATATGAAGAAGTAGGTAATAAACATAACGCAACAAATGAAGAAAAGTTGGAGTTTCATTAAATCAAAGAGGGATTACATCAAAAGTCAGGACAAATCAAGTACCTGGTTTCCCTATGACTGATACAAACAAAGCAGAACATAAAGGAGATAAGAGGAAGAAGAAGCTAAAACTAAATCAGCTGTTGTCATGGGTCCTTAGGATCCTCCTGAATTGGGTCCACTGGCTCGTCATGAGTGGGGATCTCCACCCTTCCTTGATCCTTAAGGCGAGTTTTACCCAGTGCTGCTTGCCAGGATTGTTGATCAGTAGCGAAGGCGACAACATCGAGTCGAGAGGCATCCCACACGTCATCCACTTCCAGCAGGTCCCGAGCCCTAGAGGTAGGAGAACGAGGTCCTACGATCACGTCCGAACTCTCAGGCACCAAGGAAGGATCAACTGCGACACTGTTCTCCCCTTGTTCGATAAAGAACACCTCCTCGTTGTCATCAATGCCCATATCGGTGAATCAAGGCATTCCACCCCAGAGTTCATCATGAGTCATATCAAGGGGAAGCCGGGATCTCAAGTGATTGACAGCTGCATGGTATCCCTGTAGGTTCGCTCCCCAATAGGCGTCCGAAATCCATTCCTGTTCTGCTGGCATCTCTTACCACTCATCCACTTAGTCTATGAAGTAGGCATCCTTGATGGCCTCCAGATTCACTCCACCTCCTTTCTGCTTCTCCTCCTCCAGCTCTCAGCGCACCTTCTCCATGTCCTAGCGCGCCTCCCCAGCATCCCGCTGGTGGCGGTCCCAGTCCAGCTTCATCAAGTCATAATCATGGTTTTTCAGCTCCAAGTCACACCTGGCCTTTGTTTCCTCCTCACGGGCCTTCACGGCATCCTCCGTTGCCTTGTCAGCGATTCCCTTGTACTTCTTGACATCATCCTTGTGGGCATCCTGCAGAACTTCATGCTCCGAAGATCTCGATTCTTATCAAAAATCCTGTCATGGGCCTCATTCTGCGCCCTCAGAGATGCCTCCGCCATCACAGCCAATCAGGCTATCCCAGATCGTAGGTCACGATGAATCCAATCCCTCGTGTAGAGCCCGTGCTCATTAATGTAGTGATCCAGGTCACCCCGAGTAGCGGTAGCGACAGCCTGGATAGCCGATAGCGCATTGTCTTCACATGTAATGATTGAGCGCTCCGGGTGAGGAATATTGTTGAGCACGGGCGCGGGAGAGGTGCACATGTAGTCAGGCGACTTGAAGTGTACGGGTGAATAGGACGGAGAATAGTGGCTCGACAGACTGTTTCTTTGGTGGTCGGGATAAGAGAGTGGCCTGAGGAGCCATGCCTCTGAGGAGAGTATTGACCACGCCCGGCGGATCTCGAGCACCATACCCCCTCAAATCTGCAGGAGGCTGAGAAGCGAAAGCCACATGTTGGGGAGGGGTGTCATCACTAGAGCGTGGGCGCTTGATAGCATGTGGAGGAGGTTGGATTTCCCCTTCTTCCCAATCCCCGTGTTCTCCGGGAATTTGCAGGGCGGGCGGAGCTCTCTTCTTAGGATGCTTCGGAGCCATGTCTGCAAATTCAGAAAATTTTAAAACAATTCACAAGAAAAACGCAGAGAGACGAAAAAGATGAACAGAACAGAAAGACTGAAGCAAAAATAGTAACTGAAAGCCTCAGCCTCAATAGAGGCTTTGTCACCAGTTCCCCGTGGGATAGGCATTAATGGGTCATCTAATCCTTCTTTACCGATGTTAATATCCACATGGACCTCCCTATGTGCCACATCCTAGTGAAAGAAAAACGCCTCTGAATCGGAGTCAGCTGCAAGGGAAGGAGAAAGAGGGATAGGCCGGTAGAGAGAGGTGGTTTCTTGGTGAGGGGTGAGTTCATCAAAAATGGAGTCAGTGGAGTTAGAGTGATAGGAGGATTGGTGATTAGAGGAGTGATGATCAGACGAGGATGGAGAAACATCAAAGCCAGGAACCAGGCTAATCAGTCCAGCCGCAACCAGAACATTGGGAGCAATCAGATCTTTCACTTGCCAATCTGAGCCACTCAAAACGAGCTCTTTGGTTCTGGCTCCTAAAGCAACCTCAGCATCAAAATGCTCAATGACGACATTGGTCGTGGGTCTCCTCCACTCCGGGTTGAACATAATTCCGGGACCTAGCACCCAGCACCAACGCTTCTGAAAATTGTCAACCTTGGACGACAGTCCCACTAGAAAGACGTTCTTTTGCTTCGAAGAAAAGGCATACATCCCCCAGTCCGAATCTTTGGGCGCTTTAACGATCTTTAAATAAGAAAAGAACATGGGAGCGTTGGGTTTAAAGCCATAATGGTGACACAACACTCCAAAAGTAGCCATTAGTGACCAGGAGTTTAGGGTTAACTGTGCAAGGCTAATGCCGTATATGTTGACATTGTTTTGGTAATATTTACAAACAGGAAAATGTTGCCCCAAAGATAAACTATCTATATAAACGGCCATCTCCCCCTCCTTGATGTCATAAGGACGTTCGGAGAGATCAGGGGCACGAAAAATGTAACCCAGACAGTGGAAGCACCTAGCATAATAAGTGACTTCCGTGCGGGATATGATGGATCTATGGTCCACCCCTTTGGCATTGGGGCGGGCCGATGAGATACTAGGCTGATCAGAAGGTGCGCTCCGCTTTGAGTGTGTGTGACGTCTAACCACTTCAGTATGAAGAGCTGGAGGTGGAGGAATGGCGTTCAGTGGATGAATGAAGGGAATGCCCTCAGGAATGTTTTCGGAAGGATTTGGGTTAGAAAAACGAGATCAGACGACAGTTTTGGTTTTAGAAAAAGGAAAACACGAAAAAAGGCTAAAATTTACCTGGCGGGGATACCTGCTTGGGTGCTTGCCCGGGTCGCCTGCTCGGGTTGCTTGGCCGGGACTGCTTGCTCGGATAGAGCCTCCTCTCAATGAACCAAAGATGAATGAAGAAAGAAGGTCTGGACAGGGGTATTTATAGGCGCTGACCCCCTACCTACTCGGGACACTTACCCGGGACGCCTACCCGGGTCCTGCCCAGCTGCTTGCGCGAGACGCCCACCTAGGTCCTGCCCGGCTGCTTGCCCGGGACGTTTGCCCGGGCCCTGCCCAGCTGCTTTCCCGGATGCTTGCCCGGGGTTTGGTTGGAAGCTTGCCCGGGCCCTGCTCGCAATCGTCGTCCAAGATTTTTGTCCTATTTTCCCTTCAACTGTTAGCTCTTGATCAAAGTCATGACCACAACGCTCCGATAACACGGGGTCACGACTGAAGTCTTTAACAAACGGTATCAGCAGTTTTTTCAGACATATAAAGAATCAGATGATGTTTGTTTCCATCGTCGGTCTCTTTGCTTACCTCAGTTTAATTCCTAAAACTTCACAGTCTGAACTACGTTCGCACTCCGAAGTTAGGGGACAGATGATATACGGGTATTTTCCCCTCACTTTCGTGAACAAAGAGACCGGATGAGTCGTTCGAATTTTTCTCAGGTATGATGGCCTGCCTGGGTTGCCTGGCCGGTGTACCTGCCCGGGATGCTTGGATGGGAAGCTAGCCCAGCCCGGTTCCTTACATCTCCTCCATTGAACAGTCACCTGACCACTTTTTGCTTGCTCAGGTTGCATACCCGGGGTGCTTCACCGGGGGAGCTTGCCCGGGTCAACATGGAAGTCAACGACCGTCCTCAGACCGTACCATTTACCTGCCAGGGGTGCTTGCCCGAGTGCTTGCCCGGCCAGGGTCTTTTCAGTATTTTCACCACCTTTCAAACCCCTATAAATAGAGGTTCACCCCCCAAGGTTTCAGATACGCACATCTACTCTCACATTTCCCACATTGAGTTTCCCTCCTCCCCTAGCTTGCCCCGACCCTTGCCCGGGAGACTTGCTCGGTGTGCCTTCCCGGAAGCCTTCCTGGGATACCGGCTCAACTGCCTGCTTCCTTGCCCGGGAATTGCTTACCCAGGTTGCTTGCTCGGCAGTCTCTTGCTAGGGGCTCTTCACCTTCTTCTTCACCTGCTGACTTAAGCATCGGAGCGGCTTCCCCGAGCTAACACCTCAGGTGTTAGGATTTAATTGTTTAGAGTTCTAATGATGTTTTCTTGATTAGATAGTTAGTTAAATGAATGATAGTAGGAACAGGTCATAACCAGTTCCAGCTGAGGCCGTACCAGCTGAGATCAGATTCAGTGGAGACCAGTTCCAGCTGAGACCAAATTCACCGGAGACCAGTTCCAGCTAAGGTTATACCTGCTGAGATCAGATTCAGTGGAGACCAGTTCCAACTGAGGCGGTACCAGCTGAGACCAGATTCAGTGGAGACTAGTTCCAGCTGAGGCCGTACCAGCTGAGACCAGAATCAGCTGAGACCAGAATCAGCTGAGACCAGAATCAGCTGAGGCCAAAATCAGCTGTGATCAAGACCAGTTAAGGACAATTCCAGCTTAGGGTTTTGAAGTCTTCCAGGGTTTCAGAACCACCAAAGGACAACACGTGGCATTAAAAAAGGGTTTATTATTAATTCAACTGAGGTTTGAATTAAATTCAAATGATTTGAAAAACGTTTAGACTCATTCAGATGAAGAAAAAGATTTCATGGCAGAGAAAGGACAATAAAGCTGCCACAGTTGCGAAGCAAATGAGGTCAAAGGTTCACGTGATGCATGAAGATATTGCAACGATCATTTTGACAAAGAGAATATCAGTTTCCAGAAACTCTAGTCAGAAAAGTGCTTTTGGAAAAGCAAGCATGAAATGGAAAAGGAAGAAAGACACATATCCGTCTTTTTAGGGTTTGGAAGAAAAGAGATAGAAGATTCAAAAAGCAAAACTTTCAACGGGAAGTTTTCCATGAGAGGGGTATTTATTCTCAGAGTTGAAGCTAGAGGAAGATACCGAAGCATCCAGTGATTTTCTATGAGCATTCAAGAAAAAACCCAGCTCTCAATCTCTGAGACTCGAGCAAACCCTAGAGCCTTCAAGCAATATCTAGTTGAGCTCGAAGAATCACTTCTGTGTGATTCACTTTTCATAAACAAGAACTATTTGTCTTATTTATTGGTGAAACAGTTGAGGCTGTGAAGGACCAAGATCAGTGAAGTGCTGATCCATGAAGGACTGAGGTTCAGTGAAACCAGTGCTGTGAAGGAACTGTAATCTTGTGAAGCAACTCGGTTGTGAAGGACAAAGACAGCGGTTGAAGCAAGTAAAGGGTGAAGGACTGATAGCAGTTACAGCTGAAGATTTACCTCGAAGGATCTGCACAAGGGATTACAGTGTGTTGACACTGTTTCACTGTGTATTGGTGTTCAAGTGCATAGTGAATTCCTCCCACATCACCGGGAGAAGAGAGGAGTAACGGATTACACCACCGTAAACCTCTATATATTGCGTGCCATTGCATATCTTGCATACACATTCATATACACAGCATAATCCATATAAAATAGCAAAGAACAAGATTTAAGCAGATTTAAATATAATTTTAAAAAGGGTTATACAAATTACATTTTCGCTGCAAACTCTTTTACAAGTTTAAAAAGTTTCAAAAACCTATTAGTTCATTCACCCCCCCTCCTTCTGAACTTATAGAGCCCTTCATTTCGTGACCAACAAGTGGTATCAGAGTAGTGTCTCTATACTCAGAGTGATCCCAAATTTTCATTGCATTTTTAAATCTGTTTTAAGTATTTCTAAATTCTTCTTCATCACATATAATCATGGATGCACAAAACTTCATCTCTAGAGTACCTATGTTTTCACTTGATAAATTTGACGAATGGAAAATGAGAATGCAGGCTCATCTAGCAGCTACACACGCAGATATGATGAAGGTGGTTGAAGAAGGACCTATCCAGATAATGAAGATCAACACTGATGCAACCACAAGTGCTGAGGTACCAATGGTACCAAAACCTAGATCATAGTGGACTTCTGATGAAAAGAAGAAACACAACCTAGATAATGTTGCCAAGGACATTATCTTGAAAACTCTTGACAGTAATATGTTTTTAAAAATAAAGAAATGTACTACTGCCAAAGAGATTTGGGACAAGTTGATCCTCATCTGTGAGGGTATCGATGCCATCGATCAATGAAAATAAACTCACAATTTCCATTCAAAAGTTTGAAAGTTTTAAAATTAAGAATGGTGAATCAGTGGATGAGATGGACAGTAGATTCACTGCTATCATTGATGAGCTGACAATGTTGAACAAGACCTACTCCAACAAGGAGATGTGTTTGAAGATCCTATGTGTCCTACCAGCTGAATGGGACATAAAAGTTACAGCAATGAGGGAATTCAAGAACCTCACCACAACAACAACATTTCAGCTGTTTTCTGATTTGAAAGCTTATGAATTTAAGCTGACAAATCAGGAAACTCCCGCGGCTAACACTCAATCTGTCCCAACCTTGGTGGCACCTCAAGTACCACCTCAGTCATCATCTAAGGCTGAAGAGAAGAAAGAAGATCTTCATGAGCAAATGGCCTTACTTATGAAGAAGTTCAAGAAATTCATCAAATACTCGAAGAGGTACCACAAAGGTGAGTCCTCAAGGAGATACAAAAAAAAAAGATGAAGAAGACACATGGAAGAACAAAGAGGGGCAGTCTCTTTATTACAACTGCAGGAGGCCAGGGTACTTCAAGGCTAACTGTCCCTACCCTTGGTGAAGAAGTACACTAGGGAGGAGAAAAATGCCTGGAAGGAGAATAAAGACAATGAAATGAAGAAGAACAGAAAAACCATGAAGGCTGAAGAGGAAGAGCAGAAGAAAAAGAAGAAGGAGGAAAGCTCAAGTGAAGAAAGCTCATCCTCCTCATCAGATGAGGAAGCTCTTTTATGTCTTATGGTACAAAAAGAGGAAAATGAGGTAACATCTAGAGCTACATCATCTAGTTCTTGCTCTACCTTACCACCTGCTGACATGGACATGCATGACATGTTCAAATAACTTATGGCCAAGTTTGAAGAAATTCAATCTAACCATAAAATTCTTTTGGATGAAAATATATCACTGAAAAGTGATAATGATAAGTTGACTAAGGAATTGGAAGGGGCAAAACCCAAGGCCAAAGCTGCTTATGAGCAGGCTGGAAACCTAGGAAGGGCTGACCTGAGATTTAAGGGCAACAGTGGCAAGGTCCAAGATCAAGGTCAAAAGACCAAGGCTGGAACCAAGCCCAAGATTATCCCTGGTCCAAAGGCTGCAGTCAAACCAAAGGATAAAAACAAACCTAGGGATAACCCCAAACCAGTCCACAAGCCTAAACCCAAGTTCAAAAATAGGTTTAACCCTAAGCCTTCATATGGACAAGGGAGGCCAGCAAGACAGGGGGAAGGAAGGTTGTATCCTTCAGATAAGGATTGAAATATGTCCTATACTCAGCCAAAAAGAATCATCCCAATTGGCAACCTAAGAAACTTGTCATGCAACATTCACAACCTGTGAATGGGAAAAAGTCTGCAAAAAGGCATAAGAAAGTGCCCACAAGCAGTCCTAGGTATATCAATAGGTCATATACAAGTGTATATAAGCCTATTAATAAACCTAGACAGCAAAACATGCATTATCCTGTACCTACCAGCACATCTCAGTACTATCCTGGATGCTACTCAGCTGTTCATTATGATTATGGCAGTGAAAGGTACAATGCTCAATGGAGGAAACCCTTCAGATATGGTGTAGGGGTCAACTTTAGGAGTACTAACTTTAGAGGACTCAATCAGGATTGGGTACCTAAACATTTTTAATATGTTTTACAGGTTGTCTGGTACATTGACAGTGGATGTTGCAGACACATGACAGGTTGCAGACACTGTTTGGTGGATTTCATAGAAAAAGATGGGCCTAAAGTGATTTTTAGAGGCAAGGAAAAGCCTGGAGAAACAAAGGGAATGAGTTCCATCATCAAGAATAGCTTGAAAATTGAGGATGTAGCATTTGTAGAAGGTTTGAAGTTCAACTTGCTGAGTACCAGTCAATTCTGTGACAAAGGGTATCTAGTGGAGTTCAGCAAGAGTCACTGCAGGATCAGGAATGAGCAAACTGGATTGGTAGTGCTCACTGGTGTAAGGCAAAAGAACATGTATGTGGTGGATTGGAGCACTGATGTTGCTGACACGTGTCTTTTGGCCAAAACCACAGCAGATGTGAGCTGGCTATGGCATAAGAGATTGAGCCATTTGAACTTCAAAACAATCAACAAACTTGCAAGGAAGAAGTTAGTTGAAGGACTTCCTGATGTTGTGTTCAAAAAAGAAAGCATTTGTGATACTTGTCAGATGGGAAAGCAGATCAAAGCTTCATTCAAGAACAAGACAATGTCATCAAGTAGGATTTTGGAGCTTCTTCACATAGATCTTTTTGGTCTAGTTGACCCTGTCAGTATAAGTGGAAAGAAGTATACACCGGTAGTGGTGGATGACTTTTCAAGGTATACTTGAACAGTATTCTTGAATAAGAAGAAAGACACTTTGAAGAGGATGCCAGAGCTGATGAAAAAAAGTCAGAATGAGAATAGCCTG
>JAOWBR010156751.1:0-12759 GCA_028571145.1 Dionaea muscipula
TAATTTGACTCAACACGGGGAAACTTACCAGGTCCAGACATAGTAAGGATTGACAGACTGAGAGCTCTTTCTTTGAAGTGGTAAATATATAAATACTGTACAAATCATACAGTAACAGTCATCCACAGCCTGATCAAGTCAGGTAAGTACAAAAAGGCCTCCTGGGCAGCAAGTATGCTGCCACTAATATGGGAAATTACATCACCTTACACAGATTCAAAATTGAACAAAAAGTTAGGAAAATGAAAATACATTGACTGATATACATGTATTTTTATTGTCCTAACAATGTTCATTGTATCAACCGGGGTGTGCTTCCATAAAGCGTCATTGCGTGCCCGCCAAAGATAATAAACAGCTGCAGCCACGGCTAATCTTCTCCGAGCAGCTTTAGTGCCATTTCCACGGTTGTTCTTCTTCATCCATGCCAGAATTTGGGGAAGACATGTAAGTTTTGCTGGTAGTTGAAGCCAATCCCGAATAATTGTCCAGATTGCTCCTGTAACACAACATGTGAAAAAAAGATGTGGTGCATTTTCAATATGGATATGACAAAGTGGGCAGGTGATATCCGGGATTCCCCCTCGAATATTGCATCTTGTACGTAGCCGATTAAGAGATGTCATCCATAGTACAAAGGAAAGTTTTGGATCAATGTGAGAATGCCATACACTAGTGTACCAAAACCTTCGGCTCTTCCTGGTTCGGAGCAGATCATAATAGAGTGATGTATCCGAATGCCGAGGATTTCTTGTTTGATTAAGCTTGGACAGCAGCCGATCCAATGAGCCAGCTTTGGTAATTAGTTGGTCTCGGGTACGGATCATATGTTTCATAAAAATCGATGTCTCTTTCCCCGGTTGCCAAGTCCAGATCGATGTCCCCCGAAGGTAATAGTGGTGAACCCATTTAATCCACATCGATTGTCGGTCACGGTGTATATTCCAAATATTGGAAAATAGAAGAGCTTGGTTCCAGGTGGGTAGGTGAAATAAGCCCAATCCACCTTCTATTTTTGGTGTAGATAAGGCCTTCCATGAAACCGGTGGATTTTTCACATTCGCCCCAAATAGAAAACACCTGCACATCTTTGTAATGGCATCCGTTACACTGGCAGGAATTGGAAAAATGGATAACCAGAAGCAATCGACCCCTTGCAGGACTGATCGAATCAATTCAAGTTTTCCAGCATAAGATAAGGTTTTCCGAAGCCATCCATCAATATATGTTCCAATTCGATCAATAAACGGTTTAAAATGGTTGTGCGTGAGCCGCGAAACCGCAAGTGGAACACCGAGATACTTAAGGGGAAAGATGCCTCGGCTGAATCCTGAAGAGTTCTGGATATAGGCAGCCATATTATCATCAATTCCAGCTGCATAGAATTGTGATTTAGAAATGCTAACACAAAGGCCTGATCTGGCAGAGAACTGATTCAAACACTGGAGAAGCATATTAATTGACTGAGTATCTGCCCTAGACAACAAGATCAAACACTGAGAGCTCTTTCTTTGAAACGGTAAATATATTATAACTGTACAATAGTTACAGTTAAGCAAATCAAAAGGCATGTTCTATATTAGAACAACCGGTTCAAAACAGAGACAAATACAATTTCTCTCAAACAAGCAAGAAGAGCAAACAGCATACACTGAGAGCTCTTTCTTTGAAGTGGTAAATATATTAGCTGTACAAATAAACAGTACAAATCCACAAGTTGCCAATACAAGCAGGTTCTTAAATATCTCAAAATCCTACTAGGCCAAATACACGGCCAGTAGCTATATCATCCTACCAAAAAACCCCTCAAAATTAACTAGCTATACAGCCACTAGAATGGAGATTCTATACACGGCCAGTAGCTATGTCACTGAACAGGATCAAAGGATAGCATAAAGTTAGGAAAATGAAAATACATCGACTGATACACGTGTATTTTTATTGTCCTAACTATGCTCAATGTATCAAACGGGGTATGTTTCCACAGGATCTCATTTCGTGCCCTCCACAGGTAATAGACGGCTGCTGCAAGTGTTATTCGAATTCTAGCAGCTTTCATACCATTTCCACGAGTGCATCTCTTCATCCATGTAAGTATTTGTGGAAGACAGTCGAGTTTAGTTGGAATCTGAAGCCAATCACGAATGATCTCCCACACGGCACCTGTTACACAACATTTAAAGAAAATATGTGGAGCTGTTTCAATCTCTAAGTGACATAAAGGGCATGTAATATCCGGTATTCCACCTCGAATGTTACATCGAGTCCGGAGTCGATTAAGCGATGCCATCCATAAGACAAATGAGAGTTTCGGTTCAATATGAGAATGCCACACAATGTTGTGCCAATATTTACTGCCCCTTTTGATTCGAAGCAAATCATAATATAGTGATGAACCATTTTTCCGAACAGCTGGCTGTTGGTTAAGACCTGCCAGTAGCCGATCCAGTGAGCCTATGTTGGCAATTAATTGATCTCGAGTCCGGATCATATGCTTCATAAAGATGGAGTCCTCCTTTCTCGGTTGCCAAATCCAAATCGATGTCCCTCTCAAATAATATTGATGAACCCATTTGATCCACATCGATTGTCGCTCGAGGTGTATGTTCCAAATATTGGAGAAAAGTAGTGCTTGATTCCAAGTAGGGAGATGAAAGAGCCCTAATCCTCCCTCCCTTTTCGGTGTAGATATTGCATTCCACGAGACCGGCGGGTTTTTTACATTAGCTCCAAAAAGAAAGCACCGACACATCTTAGTTATGGCATCCATCACACTGGCAGGAATAGGAAAAATCGATAACCAGAAGCAATCGACCCCTTGCAAGACCGATCGTATCAATTCAAGTCTGCCAGCATATGATAATGTCTTCCGTAACCACCCGTCTATATATGTCCCAATTCGATCAATAAACGGCTTGAAATGTTGGTGTGTAAGCCGCGACACTGCCAGAGGAACTCCAAGGTATCTAAGTGGGAATGTGCCTTTGTTAAAGCCTGATAAGAGCATAATCTGATTTACCAGATTGGCGTCAATTCCTGCTGCAAAAAAATGGGACTTAGCAAGGCTAACACATAAGCCAGATCGAGTTGAAAATTGTTTCAAACAGTTGAGGAGCAAGTTTATAGATCGGGTATCAGCTCTTGATAATAATATCAGATCATCGGCAAAGGCTAAATGGGTTATATTCAACCCATGGCATTTAGGATGAAGTGAGAAGCCCGAAGAAGCATGAAGCTGCTGCCGCATTGTTCGGGAAAGAAACTCCAAGCAAATGACAAAAAGATAGGGGGAGAGGGGATCACCCTGCCGTAATCCTCTTTTGCCTTTGAAAAATCCAAACATTTGCCCGTTCAAAGAGATTGAATAGGTCACAGTGTTTACACATAACATTATCCAGTTAATGAACTGTGGCGGAAATTGTAGAACCTGTAGCATCCCATGTAGAAAAGCCCATTCAATGGAATCATATGCCTTTTTAAGGTCCACTTGAAAGAAGCACCGTGGTGAAATTCTCTTCCTTGTATAATGCCGAAGCAATTCATGGACCAGGAGGATGTTATCTCGCATCAATCTTCCACGGATGAAGGCGGCCTGGCTTGGATCAATAAGATAATCTAATATGGGAGAAATCCGAGCCGCCAATATCTTAGAAATGATCTTATATAATACGTTGCAACATGCAATGGGGCGAAAATCCTCAACCCGATTAGCGTTTGCACGTTTCGGCAATAATATAATTAGAGCATGATTGATCTGCCGAAGAAGTTGGCCATTTGTGAAAAATTCTCCAACTGCTCCATAGATGTCATCGCCCAGGATTGGCCATGCATTTTTGAAGAATCCCGCAGAAAATCCGTCGGGTCCGGGAGCTTTGTTATCTCCAATACTCCATAATGCATTCTTAACTTCCTCTTTTGTAATCGGCAGGCATAGTGTAATACTGTCATCTATTGCAACCGTTTTGCCCTGTGATATACAAGACCAATCATCATGTGTTGTGGCAGAGGAAGAGCCCAATAAGTCTTGATAAAATTTAATGAATTCCGAACCCATCTCCGCAACAGATTCAGTAGGAGTACCATCAGATTTGATTAACGAGACAAACTGAGCTCTGGTAGCCTTTTTCCGTATCATAGCATGAAAGAATGCAGTGCTCCGATCACTGTTTTTGAAGTAGTGAGCTTTGGCTTTTTGAGTTAAAAATGAAAGTTCCGCCTTGGCTAGCCACTGTCCATATGCTTTCAACCGATGAACTTCTCCCTGTAGCTGAATATTATTTGGGTCATGGCTTAAAGAAGATATCGCATCTTGAAGTTGCTCCTTAGTTCTTGCCACCCGATTGGAAATATGAGAGAAGTGAAGATCATTGAGCTCTCGTAAATCATTCTTGAGTGCAAGCAATTTTCTGGTAATGCAAAACTGAGCAGAACCTCTAATATTCATATCCCATCGCCCCTGAACTATTGAAGCAAAATTCTCATGAGTGGCCCACATATTGAGAAATTTGAATGGTCTTTTGCCAATGTACTGTGTATCAAAGCACCGTACCGTACATGCTGCATGATCCGAGAACAAACCCAGTGGATGGAACTGGACAGTTGTAGCCGAGTTCATGATTCTCCATTCATGGTTTCCCATAACTCTATCAAGTTTGCACCACGTTCTTCCATTGGTCCATGTATATCTTGAACCAGTATAGGGCAAATCATGCATACCAGATTCCTGTTTGAATCTATGAAGATCCGCTGTTTCATATGTAGTGACTGCTGCTCCATTGTTTCGATCATCGGAATCACAAACATTATTAAGGTCTCCAGCCAAAATCCATGGAGATTCAATGTTCCGGCCAAGATCAATGAGAAAATTCCAGAGTTGTCTTCTGTCTCTGACTGAGTAGAGCCCATATGCAATTGAAAGCCAAAATTCCTTCTGTGTACCCTTGCAAGTAATCCTCCCATGTAATAGTTGATCAGTGCAGCAAGATATCTCGACATGTACAGTTTGAGGGTTCCACAGAAGCAAAATACGCCCTGCAGGGTGGCATGAGAAGTTGGAAGAATAAGCCCATTCAGCAAAACATTTGTGCATTAGGCTATCAAGATTGACTTGAGCAATTTTTGTCTCAAGCAAAGCAAAAATATCAATTTTATGACATCTAAGGAAACGTTGAACCTCCTTTTGTTTGAGAGTTTTATTAAACCCTCGGATATTCCAAAAAGATAAAATCATATGTATGTAAATCAAGCAGATTAAGAAGTGGCTTTCGCCCCAGGCTTATCTTGGTGGTGCTCCGGATTGGGGTTAAGCTCATTAGATTTTCTCCTTCTGCGTTTCTGAACTTTTTTGAAGCCATCCCTGTCAGTGCTAAGAACTCCCATGTCCTTCAGTGTTGAACATGAAGGATCATCATGTTGGGCCTCAAGTCTGGTATGCATAGAGGG
This sequence comes from Dionaea muscipula, assembly GCA_028571145.1. Taxonomy (NCBI): domain Eukaryota; kingdom Viridiplantae; phylum Streptophyta; class Magnoliopsida; order Caryophyllales; family Droseraceae; genus Dionaea; species Dionaea muscipula. The sequence goes on from JAOWBR010156751.1 coordinate 5,443, forward strand.
TTGTCTTGCAGAATCAGTGAGAATACCCGTATTAGTAGCATTGATAACCGGTTTCAATGCTTCACATTGTCTTGCGGCAAAATCAGTGATAATCTGTTCCGATGCTTCACATTGTACATCCAGGTTCTGCTCAGAAGATTCTGATGGAGGATCTAGGCATGAACCTTTATCCGTTTCCTGATGCGTTTGCATTTTCTGATTTGGTACACGTTGCCACCTAGCCTGTTTGTTGTGATTCTTTGGCTTCCAAATAAATTAGGAGGGGCCAGCGATAGCATGATTCTTTTTCACCGTGGTACATTTCAGGGCTGTATGACCGATTGACCAACATGATGAACAGAATTGTGGCCGTTTCTCATATTTAATTTGCTGAACATGAATAATGTTACCGGGCAGCTTGATAGCAACTTGAGTAACAATCGGTTGTGCCAGATCAATCTCCACAAGAATTCGTGCAAACGATACCCGCTCCATTGTGTGCGTTAATTTGTCCGTCATAATCGGTGTGCCCAATTGGGAGCCAATGACTTCAAGAAATTCCCGCCTCATCAGCTGCAAAGGGATATTCGGAAGGATTACCCAAAGAGGCATCAAACTCCGGCCCTCTTTTGCAAAATCAAAGAAAGGTGGCATTCGTCTGATAATCAAAATCTGCCCACTAAGAACGTATGTCCCTTGCTGGAGTACCTGGAGAAGTTGGTTTTCATGTGGAAATCGAAAAATAATCCATCCACTATTATGCAAATTGAAGGAAATTCCCGGAGCCCAGCTGTCACACAGTCTACGCAAGGCAATTATCCCTGGAAAATTCCCAAAAAAGTAACCAATAAGACAATGTGGCGATTCAAACATAAAATCAGCCGCCAAAGATTCATCAGAAAAGTCGAGAAATCCATCAGTTGCCTGAAAATCAACTTTCTTCAACATGTACTCGTCGATGGGTTTCCTATTATCTGCAAATAAGGTACTCCATTGCCCTTTGAAATTCCGAGGCACATGTGGTTGTTGGTTACCATGAACATGGTTAGCATCAGCAGGAATTGAGGATGAAGGTTCGGAGTCTCGAGAACATGTTACCTCATGCAAATCATCAGGTTTTGAATGAAGCTGAGAATTCGAAATCACCTGATTATCTGTTTCGCCTCCCAAAATACTTAAATTAGATGCCTCACATACATCCATCGATGGAATCGATGAATTAGGGTTTGCCTGCAAGTTCATCTGATTTGCAGGGTGCTCAAATTGGGGAGCGATTCGAACTTCAGGAAACCCTAGAATATCGGAATGAGGAAGAATCCCCAAATTTGTACTCGGTTCAATTCTGCCATCGTTACCCTGTGAATCCACCTCATCGCTGGCGAGCTCCGATGTTGCAAATTCCCCATTCGAGGATGAACAACTCTCATCCTCCGAGATAATCTCACTTTCTTCCTCAATTGGTTCCATCGGGTTGGAAGCCTCCAAATCAGCATTCTCACAGCTTGCTTCAGATGCATCAGTGCTTAACCCTTGCACGACAGGGGTCCATTGAGAAAATGGGATCCACTTCTTCTTTTTCTTTTTTCCCATTGTGAGGAAGGGAAGAAGACCAAACGAGTCAGCAGAGAGAGACTGGAATCAACACGGGAGAAGGTGACAAATCACCAGGCGATGCACGCCAGACCTCCGAAGCACGCCAGACCTCCTACTGAGAGCTCTTTCTTACTGAGAGCTCTTTCTTCGAAGATGTAAGTATTATATAAACTATACAAAGTTTACAATAATCGTCAAAACATCAGCATATCAGCTGGAAAAACAAGAAATCCAAGATCGGATCACCTATACAAAAGTCGGCCAGCCAAAGCAATGAGAGCCCATCAAACAAATACGCCAGCAGCATCAATTCTAAGTTACAAGGATTACAAAAGTGGGTGTTACATCATATGAAGTCTGCATCTAAGTATAGTTAAATACCAAAATTGACCGATGGGATAAAGTGGGGAAAGGTATAGTACATAGTTCGAAAAACATGTACTTTAATTTTCCGAACCCGGTCCTCGCAATTCATAGTAGTGTGATTCCAAATAATCTCATTTCGAGCTTCCCAAATATAGTAGACTGCTGCCGCGCATGTCAATCGGATGGCTGTGGCCCTTAATCCATTTCCGCGGGCTTTCCGTTTCATCCATGGTAGTAGTAGTGGAAGGGTGTTGGGTATGGCAGGGAGGTTGATCCACTGTTGAAGCTGATTCCATATAGTTGCTGAGTACCTGCAAAGGAAGAAAAGATGTGGAGCAGATTCATCATGATCCTCACAGATTGGGCATAACCGAGAGGGGATATCTCCCCTTAAGTTGTCTCTGGTCCGTAGACGTCCTCGAGCAGCCATCCAAAGAAGAAAAGATAATTTAGGTTCGGTTTTATGGTGCCATACCACACTGCTCCATGAGATTCTCGGTTGTCTTGGCCGAAGAACAGTATAAATCACATTGGCCTTCATTCTGTCATCCCTTGCATTGTTATGAAGAAAATCAATCAACTCTGTAGTACTGCCATTCTTCATAATCATCTCATCTCGGATGTTCATTAGTTTTTTCATAAACGGAGAAGCTTCCTTTGTCGCAGTCCAAGTCCATATCGGCTGTTCATGAAGATAGAAATGATGTATCCAGCGAATCCATAGAGTATCTTTGTTTAAGTGAATATCCCATAGATGTACCGCCAAAAGTGCCTTATTCCATGTTTGGAGGTGTATCAATCCCAATCCTCCTTCATTTTTAGGAAGGCATACAACCCGCCATGAAGCCGGAGGGTTCCGGACATTTGCTCCGAAGAGAAAGCACCGGCACATCTTCTCAATGGCCAGTAGAACATTATTCGGTATCGGAAATATTGATAGCCAAAAACAATCAACTCCTTGTAAAACGGCTTTAATCAACTCCAATCGGCCCGCGTATGACAGTGTATGTCTCAACCATCCTCCAATATAGGCTCCGACCTTGTCGAGGAACGGCTTAAAGTGTATATGTGTAATGCGGGAGACTGCCAATGGTACTCCAAGGTATAAAATGGGAAGTGAGCCTCGGTGGTAGCCCGTAATTGTCTCAATTTCACTGACTCTGTTATCATCAATCCCCGCAGCAAAGAATGTTGCCTTAGCTATGCTCACATGAAGTCCCGAGCTGGCCGAGAACAAATGGATAGCTTGAAGAACTGCTGCAATTGATCTCATATCAGCTTTGGAAAAAATGATAAGATCATCTGCGAATGCAAGATGATTAATATGTAGCTGTCCACACAAAGGGTGGTATGAAAACTGGTCATTGAACCGCAGTGCCTGTAACTGCCTTGAAAGGAATTCGAGGCAAATAACGAACAAATACGGGGATAACGGATCCCCCTGCCTTAGACCTTTTTGGCCTGGAAAGAACCCATGAATTCGGCCATTAAGTGAGATAGAATAGGATGCCGTAGTCACGCAAGTCATCACCCAGTTTGTAAAGATCAGTGGGAAATTTAGTGCATTGAGCATACCTCTGAGGAAGTCCCAATTAACCGAGTCATACGCCTTCCGAAGGTCGATCTTGAAGAAGCACCGGGGGGAAATCCGTTTCCTTAAATAACGGCGGATGAGTTCATGAACCAGGTATATATTTTCCACCATGAATCTCCCTTGTATAAAAGCTGCCTGTGCATGATTAATAATGGAATGAAGAACTGCTCCCAATCTAGAAGCCAAGATCTTTGAAATAATTTTGTAAATGACATTGCAGCATGCGATCGGTCGGAATTCATCAACTCGCCTTGCATGAGGATGTTTCGGTATTAGGACCAAGATCGAGTGGTTTATTTGCTTCAAAATTCTGCCCGTACGGAAGAAATCTTGCACAGCAGCCGTGATATCATTACCAATTATATGCCATGCTCTTTTAAAGAAATTCGACGTGTATCCATCCGGACCCGGGGCTTTATCCTCCCCGATACTCCAAAGGGCATCCTTAACATGTTTGGCATTCACCGGCTGGCACAAGAAATGCTGTTGTTCAATGGAAAGTTGGGCTCCATCGGTAATCTGTTCCCATCGAGCTTCATGTAATTGTTCCTGTGTTCCAAGAAGTGTGTTGAAAAAATTCACAAACTCGGCGGCAGTTTCATCTGGTGAAGAAGTTTGCAAGCCATCCATCTTGTCAACCGAGGCAACATGTGATTGTTTAGCCTTCTTTCGGATTAAAGCATGGAAGAATGCCGTACTTCTATCACTATTCTTGAAGAAGTTGGTCTTCGCTTTTTGAGCCAAGAATGATCTTTCCGCTTCCGCCAAACGAAAGCAATTCTGTTTAAGGTTCGCAACTCGCTGCTGAAGGGAGTGATTATCAGGTTCATCATGGAGTTGTTGGTATGCATCTTCAAGATCCTCTTTCAACTGGGAAACCCGATTAGAAATGTGCGAGAAGTGTTTCTCATTGAGCTTTCTGAAATCAGCCTTGAGAGTTTTCAATTTAATCATCACAGTATACATACGACATCCTGTGACCTGCATGCACCATCTTGCAGAAACGATTGCCTCAAAGTCTTCATGTAAACTCCAAAGATTTAGGAATTTGAATGGCTGTCGGCCTCCCATGGGTTGCCCAAAAATATTTATGGTACATAGTGAATGATCCGAAAACAGGCCAAGAGGATGGAAGTGAACCTCTGATTGTCTATCAAAATCCATCCAATCAGGAGTGGCAAGAGCCCGATCAAGCTTGCACCAAGTGCGGTTATTAGTCCAAGTAAAGTGCGGTCCTGAGAATGGGAGGTCAGATAATCCAGTCTCATGTTGAAAATTCATAAAGTCCACCATCTCATAAGGGAGAATAGGAGCTCCATTTTTACGGTCAGCTGGATCACAAATACAATTAAAGTCCCCCATAACTAGCCACGGTCTTGGCGAATTATTCCAGAATCGTGCCAGAGAATCCCAAAGTTCCCGACGATCTGCAAAAGAGTATAATCCATAGACAATAGAACACGAAAATGATCGACCGGTTCGTCGACATGAAAGATTAAAATTCATCACCTGATCTGTTATTCCATGTTGATCTATAATGACAGTTTGCGGGTTCCAGAGAATCAAAATGCGGCCCGCCGGGTGGTACAAAAAATTGGAGGCAAAATCCCATCCCGCAAATGAAGATTTCATCATAGATTGCAACTTCTCAATTGAAAGTTTTGTTTCCAAGATAGCAAAAAAATCCATGCTATGAGAACGAAGAAGCCGCTGAATCTCTTTCTGCTTGATGCTTTTATTAAGGCCACGTATATTCCAAAAAGCGACTTTCATAAATAACTTCAGAAGGGAGAGTGGCTGGTAGACCCTGTTGGTCTATCTTGATGATGTTGTAGGTGGTCCTTCGATGTCTTTCTTGGCTTTTGTTTCCCCTTTTTCTGTACCAGTTGGAATCCATCCATCTCTTGAGAATTATCAACTTTTTCAACTTGTAATGATGAAAAATCATCCTTCAGTGGCTGTTGTTCCTCACCAGCAGTGCATGTAGCCGCCATATTCGTAGTAGACTCCATAAAAACCCCTCGCAAGTTTGTTGTATGGTCATGAATAGGGAATCTTGAATTCTCCTGAATAGTCTCATTGTTAATCTGTTGTTGCTGAAGCTGAATGAGAGCATCCGTTTCTGTATGCACTCGAATACCAGATGTATCATCATGCCCCGTAGCTTCTGTCTCACGGTTCTTGGGAACCCATACTTTCTTCAAATTTCTTCTGCAATTAGATTCTTGGTGGCCAATTGCCCAACAAACAGAGCAAAATTTTGGTTTCTTCTCATAAATTACCTTTTGCACATAAGTTTGGTTACCCGGCAGTTTTACCTTAATCTCCGAAAGAAGTGGTTTAGCCAAATCGACTTCCACCAGAATTCGGGCAAAGGAGACTCTTTGTAATGTGTGAGTTAATTTGTCCGTCATGATCGGGGTTCCCACCTGTGAACACAGCAGCTCAAGGAATTCCTTTCGTAGCATACGCAATGGTATATTCGGCAGTGTAACCCAAAGTGGAATCAAGCTTCTTCCTTCAGTATTGAATTCAAAGAACTGTGGCATATGTCGAAGAACTAAAATCTGGCCACTAATCACATACGGCCCCCCTTGTAGTGTCGATAACATCTGCATCTCATCATAAAAGTTAAAGATAATCCAACCACTTTGATGTAACTGGAAGTTAGCACCTGACTTCCATCCATCTACAAGCCTTCTCAATGCATTGTTTCCAGGGTATTTGCCAAAGAAATAGCCAACAAGGCAGAATTTCGGTCCGAAGATATAATCTTGTAAATCAATCTCATTCGATAAATCAAGGCATCCATCACAAAAATGTTTGTCCACCTTTTTCATTAGAAAATCGTCACATGGTCTACGGTTATCGGAGAATAATTTTGACCACTGACCTTTGGGATTCTGTTGACCACTGGGTTGAGTACCACCTTCATCATGATGCTGCATCTGCTTGGAGTTTGGATCCGGTTGCACATTCTCCCGAGGTATTTGAACCGGAATCGCCCTGTTGGAATCGCCAAAGGGTTCAAAAATCGGGGGAAGATCCTTGTCAGGAAGTGATTGTTGCTTCGAAATGCCCAAAACAGCATCATCGTTGTCAGAGATTAGCTTCCTTGAATCATTCATCAGGGGATCCAGAATGTTCTCAGCATTTGCCTCATTATTGTCGCCATCCACATGCGAACACTGCCCAACCTCCAAAATCGGTGGTGGAATCTCATTGTGAATCTCAAATCGACTGCAATCTTCATGAGTTAGGGCTTCAGAGGCCAATTGGAGCTGACCAATCGACAGGAAATCCCGATGTAGCTGGCCATCTTCGCTCAAATCTTCCTCCGAGGAAGTGGATTTGAGATCTAGGGTTTCCTCGCAATCCTCTTCGTCGATGGTGTGAAGAGATCTGTCATCCTCATCGGACGATGGGTAGGAAAATTCAACAGAGAGCCCTTGGACTATCATCGGACAAACCCATGGCTCCAAATTTTTCTTCGATTTCTTTCTCGATTTCCTCCCCATGAATGGGGTACAACTGGAATCGGGGCCCAAAGGAAGAAAGGCTAAGTGTCACAGTGGGGCAGAAATGCATGGAACAGGAGATGTGAAGGGAGAGAAGCGATGCACGCTAGGGCTCCAGATCGCCAACCAATCGCCAAAACCCACTGAGAGCTCTTTCTTGACTGAGAGCAACTGAGAGCTCTTTCTTAACGAGAGCTCTTTCTTGATTCTATGGGTGGTGGTGCATGGCCGTTCTTAGTTGGTGGAGCGATTTGTCTGGTTAATTCC
>JAOWBR010156762.1:536-12759 GCA_028571145.1 Dionaea muscipula
GGCAACACTCCACATTCTTCGTTATGTAAGGGGACATCCTAGTTAAGACTTGCTTTATAGCTATCATGGACATCGCCAGATTGAGGAATTTTCTGATGCTAATTAAATGGGTTCATCTTTTGATTGGAGGTGAAACAGTCAATCGTAGTTCGGTCTAGTGCATCAGACTATCGGGCCCTTGCACATGTCAATATATATCCACCACTTACTTGATGAGTTAGAGTATCCAAATCCACAGTCTACTCAATTGTGGTTTGACAATCAATCTTTCATCCATATTGTATCAAATCCAGTATAAACTCAGTATTTCATGAGCAGATCGAGCATGGACTGTCACTTTGTGATAGAAATTACCGGGTGACGATATTTGGTTGAATCATGTGAAAACTATGGATCAAGTTGATGACATTTTCACTAAGCCCCAAGCGAAAAATCCGGTTGAGTTCATTTGTAACAAGTTGGACATGATTAATATCTATACTCCAACTTGAGAGGGGGTGTTCAATCGCCATAAATCTATGATTAAGATAGATTATTTTATCTTATATTTTTTAGATAGATTGGTTCATTTCTTGCTATCTTTTAGACTTATATATATATATACCCCTACTGTGGGGTATATCAAAGTGAATATAATGGATTGTAGTATTATTTCCATCTCCCTTTTCACAAAATCCATCCCTATTAGTGCATAGAGTTTATATTATTGCATCAGGTCTCTAATCCCACTTGATTCAGAAGGAACTCAATGGTAATGCATAGAGTTTAAAATGTCGCATCAAGCTCCTAACCCCACTTCGTTGCAGGCAAAGAAATTGGTCTTGCCATAAGATTTTATAGGCATAAATCGTTATAAGGCACCAGTTACTCGTAATTGATACATACAAGGTTCTTTTTTCTAAGAAAATAGCTAAACCATAACTTTAGATCAAAGGCTAAACCATAACTAGATAGAGGCAAGGATTCTCTCATTGAAATCCATGTTATGAGCTCGAATGTGAAAGGTACAGGGACGAGAAAATTAAAGTGTTTGGACAATCTAAATGTCATCAGCAAGCAATTACTTTAGATGTTATTGCAAGTGATTGTCCACAAATACTACCATACAATGGAAATAGATCAAGATACCATCCCCAAGTATATACACTAAAGCCACGAGCACATAAGCAAGCTAGGAAGTAACAAACAAAAAAAAAAAGTTGTCAACACTAGATATGCAACTTGAGTTCACCAAACAACAACAACACGGTCACTTCTCACTGGATGGGGTTAGCCACACGTATCCATAGAATGCATGCACACAAGATCAGATAATTATAGTATATTGATTGTCGACTACCTAACACGCACTGTCCTAACCTAATTAGGGCAGTGCGTGTTAACCTAATTAGGGATGTGTGTGTTAAGTAGCCGACCAGATTAGCTTGAGTTCACCAAAGAGCTATCAAATTGATTGTACATAGCTAGCAGCATATGTACTAAAATGCATGAGAAGGGGTATCTAACCTTCACCAAACTGATGGCCCTCGCGGAGAAGTCGCACGCATGTACAAAAACATCAGGGTATGTTGCAATTAAAGGGAAGATTGTATTTCCAGCCCCACAACCAATCTGTTGAGCAATTGAAAATGTAAGATTCTGAAAAACACTGAAACTATAGAGATCGTCTCCCTTGCCCCATTTCATTAGTGCGGAAAGGTTAGAGATTGGATTGTCCTTTTCCTAACTGCCAATAAAAGTAGTATCGTGTGCATTCATTAAATTTAGAGCAAAAATTTAAAAAAATAAGAAAGGAAAATAAGTGGCAGAGTATTCAAAATGGGTTCATGATTTTAACCTTGTGATTTTCAATTTATAGTATTCTGGCTACCACTCAATTTTAGAAAATTCTCCCCAAGACTAGGCCTGCTAATCCCTACTAGTTCCACTTCCACAAAGGTTTGACTCCTTGTTGGCTTTTTTATCCTTGATTTCCACCACAAATGACTTCATGGTGAGGAACCAAGGTTCTAAAAAACGCTAGGCGCTAGTCGGGCGGTCGAGGGGGGCCTAGCGCCTAAAGGGATTAATCGGGGCCTAGGAATTAATCAAAAATTAGACAATTTTTTATTTTTTAATAATATTTTTCCTCCTGTCCTTTAAAACCTGACTAAGTAGAACAAAAAAATAATAAATATAATCAAAAAAGCTCAAATGTCCAATAATAATAAGAAATAGTAAAAATAATGAAGGTAAAAAAATTAATATATAGCATTAATTATATTTTTTTATTTTAAAGATATATATAATATTTTTATATCTCACGGAGGGCCTAGTGCCTAGGCGCTAGTCGGGCGATCGAGGGAGGCCTAGACGGCCCCAGGCGGGGATTTTTAGAACAGAGCCAGGAACCAAATTCTGTGTATATTAATTGCTGCTTAGCATCTTCTCAAGCAAACAACTCTTCCTTTATAACCAGTTTCAACTTTTATTAACAACAGGAGGAACATTTACTGGAAAGCAATACCTTGCCGGTGAATTTCGAAATTGAAAAGATGTACAAAGTGTTGTCCAAATGTCAAAGAAGAGATTACGTATTCAACAAATGACATTTTGCCATCCATAAAAGACTTTGATGACTGCTGTCTTTCGGCTGATGACCCGGATGAGTTTGGAGATTTTGAAGTAAACTCTAGGGAAAAAAGTGTTTTTTAACAATGGTTGTGGCTCTAAGGCATGTAATATCAAGCAAAGTAGTAAGACTAGTAGCCGACTTTCTCCAACCTTTGCAGAGGCAACAAAAAAAATTGTCCCTAGCATCATCTATTAGAACGATACCGTCGGCAAAAAGCAAGCACCATGGTACCTCATCCTGAATGTGTCTAGTCGAATCGTCTATTACAACACAAACAAATACGGGCTCAAAGCCGATCCCTCATGTAGACGATCCTACAATAACAGGAAAAGTCTCAGTTTCCCTGCATGAGTTCTCACAAAAGTAACCGTACCATCATACATATCCCCTACAACTTCAATACATCCAATAGGGACTCCATTCTTCTCCAAAGTTCTCCACATCTCTCGGAACTGAATCATAATCCTTTTCTAAATCAATTAAACCATAAGTAGATCCCTCTTTTGCTCACTAAAACATTCCATCACACACCTCAAAAGATCAAATAGTCGATCTTGCTTGCATAAATCCAAATTGATTCTTTGTCACCCCAGTAACCATTTTCAGTCTTTTTTCAACTACTTGCTCCCAACTTCATGCCATGGCTCATAAGTTTAATCTCTTTATAATTCGAGCAGTTTTGTATATCACCTTATTCCTATAAAAAAGAAGCAATGTACTTCATCTCTGTTCTGCTTAGAATCTTATTGAATAACTTAGTCAACCATGTGATTCCCTCAATCCCCATGCACTTCCAAGCTTTGATTGAAATTTCAACTGGACTCAAAGATCCCGTAGAGCTCATCCTCTTCAAAGCTTCCTTAACTTCCTCACTACTAATCTGTCCTATATATGACATGTTTATAAACGCCTTCGAACCAAAGATGTCTAGAGGTTTAGATAAAAAAAAAAAAAAAAAAAACAGAAGAAGAAGAAGAAGATTTACAGAGTTTATTCAAATAAGTTGATCTTATTGCAGGAAAGGAGGATTACTGCAGATAGTTTTGGAAAGCAAAAGACTACGTGAACAAACCAATATAAAGGAAACACTAATATACTCAAGCATATACACACCTGGGTATCTCAGTTCTGTTGGGTAACTCATCAGTGAGTAGCTTTATAACTATTCCCAAAATATTTTGACTTTTTGGACTACTTTTTCCAAATCCAAGATATAGGTGTAAAGACACCGTTAAAATCAGGTTTTCCTCTCAATTGATTATCTAGTATCTTAATGACTTGATTAACATGGAAGTGTTTGGGTTCCTCGTCAACTTAATTAGGGGTAATTTGCCCATACTAAAATAAAACTCAATCTTAAGAAAAGCTCAAACTTGTCATATAAGACAAAAGAATTCTTTTTCATATTAACTAACCCTCTAACAAGTCACATGAATGCCCTCTGAGCCCAAAGCTTGGATTGTGCATGTGCAGGATTCAAACTTGTGACCACTAAGTCAATGTGCAATGATTATGAACTAATAGTTATGGTATGAGGCCAAGTATGCCCTTTAACATCATCCCAGTCACAAGTCACTAAAGAGATCACCAGTATTCTATCTTTATTTTAGGAAGATAAAGAAACAGGTAAACTATTTACCTCATAACCATTATATTCTAAAGAGGCTAATAAAAGGCTCTATAACTTTTCTGTCGTCAATAGTGTTTCCAATATGTGCTACATTCTTTCCATAAGCATTTGACTAGTGCATCATCATCGTATCAAGGTAGCTGATAGCTGCAACTACTACGATGTTTTCTTCATCTTTTACAATTGAAGAGCAAAATGACCATTACATTCTAAAACTTACGAGGCAAATGTAATTTCAAGGAAAATAACTACTCAAAGCACATTACAAGAAAATCGGCATAAAAAACACAGGAACAATGGGAGAGAACTTATTGCATTCTAACAATATGGCTAATTGACTTCGAGTGAACTAAAGCATGGATTAAAAACTACTATCAAGAAACAAAGAGAAATCCAATAAGATATCATCGAAACAAAGCCAATTTAAATGCATCAAGGACTCCAAATATCAAAAAGAAAAAGGTAACTAATTTGTAGCTTTCCCATTTCACCTAAGAAAAGGATTACTTACCTCCAAAAGACTTTTGCTCCCGGTTCCCTGCGATGTTCAAAACATCAATAAAACTTGAATCCTTAACGGCCTTCCCCTCCCCTCCCCTCCCCCAATGAAAAATGGATGAGATGATCCTAACTAGCGCATAGCAACGCCCTTCATTCTCATCTTGTAAGGCTGCAAGGAAAACCCAAAGAACAAGAAAAGAACACTCACAATCTTAACTTAACTTACAATAAGGTAGTGGCCCCATTCCTTGTCCAAGTAGTGTCGGTCCTTGAAGAACTGGTGCATGAAAAGGGATCAACATAAGAGCAAGGAATTGCTTCACATGACAATAAGTTAACTTCAATCTTAAATACAAGCATCTTTCTACAATAATCAATGATCTGAAATTATCCGAAAGAAGAAATGAAAACACATAAGCAAAAGCAAAAAAAGGAAGCTAGAAACAAAAGAGGAGAGAGAAAAGTAGAGTATTATGTAGAATCATCTACAATATCCATTCTAAATGAAACCAATGAACTTCAATTAACCTATTTTTCCTAAACCTATGTAAAACCACTCTTTCCAACTAATATCGTATATCATAATGCTAGATAACTAGCAACATAACAGAAAACAATTAAATCCTCACCAACCAAAGTGCCAGCCAGTAACCCAATGTTCATCTCAAAATGAAGTAAATATGCCTCAGCTTGAATCCCGTGCCACAATACATTTGGAGGTGCCTCGCCTCGGTGAGCTTCGTGTTTAGGCTTGCCTTAAGAATGCATTTGACAACAAGATGTCATATATCCACCTCAATATTTTCATTTTGTCCTATTCATGGTTTCTAGGTGTTTCCACTAGATGTTTCCACTTGACTGCTTGATACTATGCACCAAAAAGCATATAAACTCAGGCATTTTAAGTTCAAGATCCTAAATTTCCAAGAGGTCCCTCTAAGATTCAAACATAGCGCGCACACCTTCTATTGTGTCAACCAAAACACTATAATCACTATACAATAAGGCAACTCTTACTAGTTAGTTCATCATAACCAATTGACGCAGATATGGGTTCAACGCGATCATTGGTTTCAAGGCAATGTTGGCAAGGAAAGCTTTAGGGAAGTTGTGTCCTCACACTAGTTATAGCTCCCTCATACTTGTCCTATCTTCTATACGCCATACAAGTAATTGGTACTCCTTTTCCAAAATCTCCAGAGTGCACCCTTCGAACTATATCATATGCCTCTTTCCAAATCAATGTACACCATATGCATATCCCTTTCTTACTCATTAAATCACTCCATCGGACATCTTGAAGGATATATAGTGTTAGATTTGCAACTTGCCTTCAGCTATTTTCCAATTTGTAATGTCACTGCCAACCACACTCAATCAAGCTCATTATCCTCTCAAGATTGAAAACGTTAAGCGTAATTGATAAAGATGAAACTCATTAGGCCTATATTAAACTTCAATCTCCCCTCAACCACGGATGTGGGATTGAGAATATTACAATCTCCCCCACTTAAAGCACTGGCATCTACATGAGGTCCAACCAAATGATACCAATTAACACTCAGACCCAAAGATCGTCCAACCATGTGACATCTACCCCCATTACCCCAAGCCCACTAGGCCCATTATGACTGGCTCTAATACCACCTATAACGCATAGAGCTCTCACAACCATAACCAATCAAGCTTATTACCCTCTCAGGATTAAAAAAATTAAGCGTTGTTGACAAAAATAGAACACATTGGCCTACATTAAACTTCAATCTCCTCTCAACTACCAATGTGGGATTGGGAGTATCACGCAATTATTCTTCTCACGTGATGATTCATCTCCAACAAAGTGCCTATTTGCCTAACACTCATAACCATATAGTAACCTTCGAGTATTCCTCTAGGTATTTAGCATATATTTAGTATGTTAACATATCTTTAGCATATCACTCATGATATCTTTATCATAACATTTGATATCTTTAGGATTTGTTATCTTCATTATATCTTTAGGGATTGTTACCTCCTTCTCCAATAAAAGGATCTCAATTAATTTATGTATATCCAAATAAATAAATGTAAGAATTTGATAAGGTGGACTTACATATGTCGATATATAATGTCACATAGATTAGCTACTCAAATATATATCCTATATAAAATGATCTAATCATATAATATTTATCGACATTCAGAAACAATATAACATATGGTATGACATGTTTATATGCATATGTGCATATTATAAGGTGATATGAAATTAATTTGTACAATTCTATAGTTATTACTTTTATTATTATCGACAGACTGATATAAAAGTAATAATATAAAGTATAAGGTATGGTCTTAGGGATATAACATAATGTTTGGTTCCTAATATAAATAGAAAATAATTCATTTCTATTTATCGAATTTTCTTCATTCTTCCATCGCTCCAGAGAAACCAAAAGCACGTCTGTTATCATTCCTGAAGTTCCACACCTGCAGAGGCATCAAGAACGCCAAACTAAGAAGCAATCAAAGCCATCTCTTTCGTACAATGGATTCAGGTACGCCGTATTTTCATATCATCCTGTGGTGAATTCGTAGGAATTCTATCAATTGATATCAGAGCCAGATTATATGAAAACGATTAGGTTTGCTTCAAATTTGACCTGAATCATGCATGATAAGAGTATTACGGTGATTAATTGTCTCCTGAATATGATATGAGGCATGTGGAATTGCTTTTGTTTCGACTCTGGTGATTTTCTGCACAATTTGGACATTTTTAGGGTTTCTTCACGACTGATCGTCACTGGGTAGAGTGCTTCAAGCGCCTGATTTACTTTGTCAGGTGCCCGACATACGATTAGGGTTCCGTCACCAATGCTCGCCAGGCTCCTGACATATAAGTGTCAAGCGCCTCATGAAAATGGTGAGTTAGTCAAGAATAGCTCAGGCGCCTGCTTTCCTGTCCTCGAACGCCTCACACTGCAGCAAAAAAAAAGGACCAAAACTCTCTGTTTTGGTCCGGCATCTCATCCAATTTCTCAGCCTGACCATTATCTATTAGACGCCTAATGAAGGTATTTCAGGCACCCGACAGTTGAAATAAAAAAAAAATCCCCATACTGGGTTAACCGAAGTAACTACTATGTGCGCAGCATAAAGATATATTAAAATCCGAATTCAAACTAATCTATTCGGTATAAGGTTTATATATGTTTAATTATCTTTATTGTAATAAATTGAATCAACATATCGCCAAAGTGATCTCTGTTTAGTAAAGTTTATTATTTTAGAGTAATTAAACGTACTATGTTTGTGTTAAATAGTCGGTCCAAAGGAAGGTAATTTAGCTCCGGCATAGGTAAGGATAGTTCATAAAAGAATTGTGGCATAATTAGATTAGCATGTGTGTGGTACTTTGGCCCAAAGGAAGGAGTATTACATGACAGGTTGAGTTGTCAAATTCTTAGAACTATGTTTGATAGGAATTATGACATGTTTATGATAAGCCCTACGTACAATGCTTCGACCAAAGGAAGGAGTATTGTGTGGCCGGTTTGGTTGTCAAATTTCCTAATAAAGTGAATTATAACAGTACCACTAACAAGTTGTTATTTCGACCCAAAGGAAGGAGTGACAATGTTGCATTTGCTATCTTAACTAAATGGCCCACTAATATGTGTGTGTTTTCATATTTAAATCATATGCATATTTTACGGTTGTTAATTGTGAGTTGTTGTTCTTTGTTGATTTTATTTTTACAGCACCTACTTTATCTGCAAATCTAAATAACATCCCGACACTCACTAGCACCAATTATGCCAAATGGAAAGAACACATAATGATTATGTTTTGGGTGCATGGATCTCGACCTTGCGCTCAGGATAGACCATCCCGTTGGGGATTCAAATCTCTTATGAGAAATGGTAACGGTCAAATCACATAAGTGTAATGATCATGAAGCATTCAATTCCGGATACCATAAGAGGCTCAATAACATAGAAGGAGAGTGCTACAAAGTTCCTCAAGCAGATTGCAGACCGATTCACGGTAAATGAAAAGGTCGAGGCTAGCACCATTCTTAATAAGTTTTCCTCAATAAGGTATAGAGGAAAGGGCAGCATTCATGAATATATCATGGAAATAACTAATCTGGTTACTAGACTACGTGCACTAAAATTAAAGATGTCTGATGGCATACTCGTGTATATGGTCTTGAATTCCCTTCATCCTCAGTACACCACATTTAAGATAAGCTATAATACTTAGAAAGAAAAATGGTCTTTGAATGAGTTGATAGCTCACTATATTCAAGAGGACTTCTAAGGTTGAAAATGCTAATATTGCATCCTCCTCTAAAGATGTGAGCCAATCAAGGAAAAGGATCTATAAAGGTAAAGAACCTGCGGTGAGGACTTCTAAGCATAAAGTGCAAAAGAAGCACGATCCAGTTTCTACTTATTTCTTTTGCAGGAAAGTTGGTCCCAAATACGGCCAGTTGACGTGCAAAGCAAGATATACTTCTCAACTTAGTCGGTTCAGAAGATAATTTAGCTAATGTTCATCAATAGATACAGATGACACTACTCATATAAGTATCACTATACAGAATTGTCTCAAGAGCTGGTTGCCAAGTGATGGTGAAAGATACATCTATAAAGCAGATATGATGATTCGGGTGAACAACGTCCAGGACTTTTTTCCAAATACCTAGTGATGTAACTGTACCCTACAGGATATGGTGAGGAGTATGATTAGTCATTTTACTCTAGCATCATCATTATGGGGAGAGGCACTCAAGACTATAGTTTACATTCTCAATAGAGTACCCAGTAAGTAATAGCAAAGACCCTATACGAGTTGTGGTTGCATAAAAAGTCTAGTATTAGGCACTTACATATCTGGGGTTGTACAGTCGAGGCTAGGCCACTTAGGCCTAGTGAAAAGAAACTGAACTCGAAAACAATTAGCTACTACTTTGTGGGCTATTGTGAAAGATCAAGAGGTTATAAATTTTATGATCCCTCAAATAGATCTTTCTTTGAGACGGAAAATGCTAAATTCATTGAGAACAGTGGAAGCACTACAGATAGGGAAGTCTCATTTAAGGAGGATATTAATTCTCCTATCACGGGTGCCACAATTGCAACTGATAGTCATCAGGTTCTTATACCTACCGCTATTCAGATTGCAAATTCAAATCTTGTGGTGTAAATGGACTCCCCTGTGCATTCACCAACACCATTGATGGACTACCCGTTAAAGTTAAGGTGCTTCCAACAGCCTCAAGTGGAAGTGTCATGAAGGCGATCTACTAGAGACAGGAGAAGTGTTATATCACATGACTATGTTGTCTATCTTCAGGAGCACGAGTTTGACGAGTTTGATATAGGACTGGAAGATGATCCATCATTATTCAGTCAAGCAAAACAATCTCCCAACTCTAGTAAATGGATCGAAGTCATGAATAAGAAGATGAAATCTATGTACGACAACGGCGTTTGGGACCTCATTGAGTTGCCTAAAGGTGCGAAACCTATTGGTTTTAAATAGATTTTTAAGACCATAAGGGATTCGAAAGGTATAAGGCACGCCTCATCGCTTAAGGTTTCACTCAAAAAGAAGACAGAGACTATAAAGAGACATTTTCTCCAATTTGATCAAAACTCTTAAACTAATTATAACACTTATAACTCATTATGATTTAGAGCTACATCAAATGGACGTAAAGACTATGCTGGAGACATTGAAGAAACTATATATATGGTGCAACGAGAGAACTTTGAGTCTAAAGATAGTAAAGAGTGTTATGAGTAAAGAAACTATGTATTGCGTACATAGTTGGAATGTTAAGCAAATATTTAAGTAACCCAAGTCTAGATTACTAAAAGGCAGTAAAGAAGGTTATGAGGCATATACAAAGAACTAAGGACTACATGCTCACATATCGACGATCCGATCACTTAGAGATCATTAGATATTCAAATGCCGACTTTGCGGGATACTTGGATAATAGGAGATCCACTTCACGCTACATCTTCATGTTAGCTGGTGGGGCTATTTCCTAAAAAAGTGTCAAACAAACACTTATAGTCTCATCCACTATGGAGGCAGAGTTCATTGTCTGCTATGAAGCATCCAATCAGGGAATATGATTGTGGAATTTTACCATCGGGCTAAAGGTCATCAATGGCACTGATGGACCATTGAGGATATATTATGATAATAAAGTCACTCATCAAGAACAACTGCAGTTCATCAAAGTCTAAACACATCGACGTCAAGTTCTTGGTTGTTAAAGAAAGAGTTCTGAGCCGTCGGATGTCTATTAAGCATCTTAGTACACACTCCATGATTGTTGATCTACTCACCAAGAGTTTGTCACCCAGAGTATTCCATGATCATGTGGATCATATGGGCGTCCTACAGTTAGAGGATATGCCAATTTAGTAGGAGTCTGTACATATGGTCTAAATTTGTGTAATTACATCATTACAGTTAGTATGATAGTAAAAGTACGTACATACAGTTCTATTACACATTTGTTACAATTCTGCAACTTTGAAATGAAATTCATGATTTTCTATTATTGTTTAGCATATGGTGTTCGAAAATATGAATTCCAGACTCGTTGCAAACATCAGAACCAGATGAAAATAGGCATATTAGATCACATTGCATGTGATTTTTGTTCTACACATCCATATTTGATCTATCTCGTCAATTGAATTGGTTTGGTGATTACGGTTGGGTCTCATTACGCTTGACAGGAGTAATGACTCCTTTAGTCCCTTATCAGTTAAATTGATGGACCGGATTGTTAAGGAGATTATTTCTGATATTGAGCAGCATTTGCGCGCAATTCAGCTACTTAGCTATGTACATTTCAAGTGATACATGTAGCACAGGTAGAAGATTGTAAGAATTTCATAAGGTGGGATTACATATGTCGATATATAATATCACATAGGTCGGCTACTCAAATATATGTCATGCATAAAGTGATAATCATAAAATATTTATAAACATTCAAGAGTAATATAACATATGGTATAATATGTTTATATGCATAGGTGCATATTATAAGGTGATATGAAATTAATGTGTAGAATCTTGTAGTTATTACTTTTATTATTATCGATGGGTTGATATAAAAGTAATAAATAATAACATAAAGTATAAGGTATGGTCCCAAGAATATAAAACAAAGTTTGGTTTCTAGTATAATCGAATTTTCTTCATTCTTCCATCGCTCTAGAGAAACCGAAAGAATGTATATTATCATTCCTAAAATTCCAAACCTGTTATACCCCGGGTTTTTTGTCATTTTTATATTAATTTATGCTCATTATGCTTAATTTATCATGTTGAAAAATTTTCGTTTTTTTGGTGAATAGTGTTTTACGTTAATAGTGTCCTCGGGTTTTACGTAGCCGTTTTGCTACTTTTTGCATCGCATGTCGTACGATCATTTTAAGCATACCGGCATGACCGTG
>JAOWBR010156773.1:0-18530 GCA_028571145.1 Dionaea muscipula
AAATTGTCTGTCGATATAGTATTTGTTTTGCAGTAATAGACTGATATAATAAGAGAATAAAAAATTTCTAAATCGATTTTCGTTTATTTCGTGCGTATTTTTAATGACTCTAATTACGCCTTATGTAATGGGTAATGAGTATGAGTATGTGTATTATGTTATACTCGTGGGTAGGATATAGATATAAAAACTTATATTCACACGGGTATGGATAGGATACGGGTATAACCAATGCTAGATAGGTATAAATACGGAAGACCCCTCATTCGCATTCGATTCCACTCGTTCATATTCCTAATAAATATCTCTCTATCGTTGGAGATGCTACAAATCTCATGTCGTCTCATGTTGATGGTCATGTTTCCCTCCCCATACAAAGCAGAAAGACGAATTTACCCCATTTAAAATAAATAAATAAATAGAAAGTCTTGGTCCCACAAGATGATAGTTTTAAATGCTGATTACTTTGCGCATATCACTAAAGGTGCGTGTGGATTTTTTTGTGATTTTTAGGTGATGCGGTAGTATATTATCTTTTTTGAATTTTTTTTGAATAAAACGATAATATACTATCGATTTTGATTTGATAAAATAATAATATTTTACCTTTTTATTGAAAAATTCAAAAATAAAACAAAAATCGGCGCACACCTATGTCACATGTTTTAGAATGGGGTGCGCGCACCAGCTCCCTTTCAAATTTGGCGCTTCCATTTCTTCCTCTCTCCCTCCTCCGCTAGGGCACGAAGCAATGGTGTATCTTCATCAACAGCAGGCTTCTCGGAAGAGAGCTTCATCGTTCGTCCCTCCGTTTCCTCCTCCCAAAATCCCTAAATCCACCACTACCGCCGCCGTTACTGCCTCCACTTCCACCGCGGCCGGCGCCGCCGTTACTGCGGATAAAACTGTAGCTGCAGTAGCAGATGTAACCGCCGCTTCCGCCTCGAGGTCTGCTCATGGAGCGAGGGCGTATGATAGTGCAGGGGAGATATCGACGTCGAAGGTGGAGAAAATGGTGACGGTGCTGGCGGAGGCCGGCTGCACTCTGATTAACCCTTCCGGTCCTCCATGCCTTCCGTCGGATACTCTCAAGTTCCGAAACCGCCTCCACCGTGTATTGTCGTCTGATTCTGTTGCGAGAGATGATTTTCTTCAAGGATTCTCTGCTTATATACAGTCCCCCGCTATTTTCCGCAGGTCAGTGTCTGTATCCCTCTCCCACTTGTTTGCTTGCTGTGTTAGCGCCTTCTAATGTAGTATGTAGCTTGGGTTTGCTGATTCTGGAAAATTCTGGGGCGTGTGGTCATTGTATTGCCCATTTGTTCGTTAAGGACTAAAACTCTGCTTCTTCTTCTTCCGGTTTGTGTTTTTATGGTGGTAGTTAACACAGGAGTGGAAGTGATGAGATTCGAAAGAAAAAGAAAGTAGAGGAAATTGGTGGATAATCCGGATGGGGAAAGTAAAGGAAAGAAGTGATGAGATTCCACCAATTTTCCCGTCAAAATTGGTGGAATTCCGACGGAAAGTAAAGGAAAATAATAATACATCATTGTGATTAGAAGGTTTCAATTGTAAAACAACATGAAAATTTTATTTATTTCTTTTCTTTTCCTACTAACCATTACAATATCATGAAAATACTACTTCCTTTTCAGTTTTCACTCCTTTAAAATGAACTAACGAACAAGAAAATTTGTAGTAACTTCCTTTCCATTATTTTCTATTCTTTTCCATTTCATTCTGTTCTTTCCTTTCCTTTCATAGTGTAAGTTGCTCACGATTTCAGTATGGAACAATGTTGGCTGAGATCTTTTTTTTTTTTTTTTGTTTTTTGAATATAAGGTTCAATGATGGGGATTGTTTTGGATTATTGGTGAGAATATGTTGAAATCGCTGCCTAGATGGGTTTCGTGCTTAGTGGGGGTAAGAACCTTAAGTGGTGAGTAAAGGCTCAACTCAAGCTTGATTATAAAAAAAGTGTAAAGGCTCAAATCTCAATGTAGCAATTGATGAAAATTTTGTTTACAAAAGCAATATTTGTCACTTCTTTATATTATGTTGAAGAGAATGGAGCTCTAGAAACTTCCAGTAGTGTGGGTATATAATTTCTGAAGATGTTAGGAGTCCAACAGTGCATTGCAAATAATAGTGCTGTTTGGGAGAGGTGGCTAGCTAAATGTATAGACAATGGTTGAAGTCTGTTGGCTAACCTGAGTAAGGATCCTCTCTGGCCATTTACACGGCTGGTCTATTTCTGTTTGGACGATATGATAGAAAGCACCCTCACTACATGGATAGATAATGTCCTCCACACTTATTCTAATCTAACAAGGCAATTGCGTGATTGTCTATATTACTTTCAATCATTAGGTATTGGACATATTTCCATGAGGGTTCTCGTTGATTAGTCCTTAATTCGATGGCACTGGATAAACCAGTTTCGTAGATTGATTAGGTGATGTTTGTCTTGAACTCTTTTATTAAGTCAGGGGTGGAAGCTGAGTTTTGGGCTTCAACCTCAGCAAGCGGTACCCACTAAACATCCCTTGATCCTTCATTCTGAGTATAGTTTGTTTGTGATTTAATGATGTTGAGATGCTTGACGATATAAGGAAAAAGATCGATTTGAAGTTTATATATTTTTGTTGATGTAGGTTTGTGTCTTCGAGTAGTTTATTCACACTAATACTGGAGGACTTTTTTGAGTTGGAAAGTTTTCCTTTGGATGTTTTGAAAAGATTGATCCGTGCAATTCCCCTATATTTGGAAGAAAAATATTCCAGCTGGAATTGATGCTATCTTCAAATGCTGCTTGACTGTTTGGAGGATGCTTCTGTGGCTGATATTAATATTTGTTACGCAAGAAATTATCAGTAAATCTTTTGTTTGTTAGGAGGTTCATTAATGACATTGGTTCTATTGTAAGTTTGATTTATGCACTAATAAGCTAGCTTATCCGAATCAAAGGGTAGAGACTATTAGAGACTGCAAATAAGTTTCCTTCTGATTTGCTCTTTTTCCTTGAAAGAGAACTGAAATTGTTATCTATTTTGTTTAAATTGCTTTTCACTGTGGAAGTCAGGAATCGTTGTTTGCCATGTCAATTTCTTACGCAGGTTCATTTCCAATTACTGGGGGTTTCTTCTATTTTTGGTAATATTGACCTTAATATTAGTTACAAGAGAGTACATCACTGTTGCCACAGCATTTTTACTTTCCACCTTTTGCCAGACCATGGTCCTGGTGGGTTTTAGCGGTTCTACATTTCTCCTTTTTTTGTTCTATGTAGGATGGGAATCCCTGTTGCATAAGAATTATGACAGCTAGCTCATGTTCTTCTTTACCAGGGTATTGATGTTTTCTAATCGTGATGGTTCCCATGCTAACTATGCAAGGAGTGATAGTCTGGCTAGAAACCTATTATTAGTTCCTTCAATCCAGATAGACCTTCAGAACATGCTACTGGAGATGCTTCCCGAACATTTAGTCAAGGATCCAGGTGGTCAAGGATTGCCATATACCTTTGAAGATGACATTGCGAGGCTTATTCTCAATCAATTTCGATGGCTTGATTTCCATGTTGATTCCTCTGGATTTGCTGATAAGTTGCTGCAAGTTGTTTCCATTTGCCCACTTCATTTAAAAAAGGAGATAATCGGCTCCCTTCCAGAGATGATTGACGATCAGAACAATAATGCTATAGTTGATTCTCTTCAACAAATGCTTCAAGAGGATCCATCTATTGTTGTGCCAGTGCTCGATTCTTGTTCAAATCTAAATTTGGATGAGCAATTGCATGATCAGGTATTTTCTATCTTCTAGGTAAAGACAAGTTCATATAATACATTAAGAGGACATTATGCTGGAAATGCGGGCCATTCATATTAGGATTTTTTAATAACTTATAATTTTCACTTCAATGCATTTACATGAGAAAATGATGCATATATGGACCTTCACCTTTCTACAGTCATATCTTCAATAGATCCAGTCGTAATATCAATGCAGGCATTATCTATCTTTTTTCTTTCAAGCAGCTGACAGCCACATGAAGCCGAACTTCATGCTGTAGCAAAGAAGACTCACTAGTTCCTAAAGTTTCTCTTTTTCTTTTCAGGTTATTACAATAGCTTTATCATGCATCAGAACTGTTGAAGCCGATTCAATGCCCTACCTACTCAGATTCTTACTACTTTCCGCTAAACCTGCAAATGTTCGAAGAATAATCTCACAAATACGTAATCAATTAAAGTTTGTTGGCACACACAATGCTCATAAGTTGCAGCATAGTAAGTTGAAGGGCAAGCTGCTCATGGACACTGCAGAGGCTTTGATTCTTGATGCTCTAAGATCAAGCCTTCGTTTTAAGAACGTAAGGGTTCTACTGTTTGATCTATGTTTAATTTTGATTCTGAAGATGATCTTGTAGCACCTTCATTATAGATTCTTTGTGAGGAGATCTTGAAAGAACTTAAATCCCTGGAGAAAGCTCAGGACCACAAGGTGATTGACATATGGCTTCTTGTGCTTATATCTATGAATGGCGAGCTTTTGAAGAAGAATGTTGAAAAGATTTTCAAACGGAAAGCCGTGGAAGGATCTATTACAACTGCTTTGCTCGACCAATGCATTCGTGGAAACAGAGATTTGGTGAAGGTGTGCTGTCTGGTTGTTCTGTGGAAGATTTTTTTCTTTTCACAATGATAACTCTAGTGCAGCATTTTAAAACCACTCATGAACTTGATTTTTTTTTTTTTTTCCTTTTCAGGAGTATTTTCCCTCTTTTCTGTCTCTGTCAGAGAACCTTTTATCTTGCAGGGAACAAAAAGCCAGGGAACTTGGTTCCTACTTGTATGTTTGCCTTTTTGAAGAGTTTATCGATACAATCTCAAGACAGGAAGTAAGCATTGGATTCCAGATTTATCAAGTTCTTCCCCCTGAACACACAAACAAAGGAAGTGTTTGTGTAATTGAGAATCTTTGATGTTAATGCAGGTTATAGGTGCTTTAATTGCTCATCTGGGTTCCGGCCCTGGCATTGAAGTGAATGCTGCTTTGGATACCTTGCTCCTGCTGGCATCACAGTATCCACAAGAATTGCTTCCACTTTCTTCTCACATAAATGGTATTTCAGTTGCTTTAGTTCCTTTCCTGGTATTCTAATTGATTCACTATTTCACCATGTGTTTGATCTCTGGATGATGTAGGCATCCTGGATTTCTTGGAGGGGTTCAGTATTGAGAATCTTCACAAGGTACCATAATCATTTTCAACAGTCTTGCATTTTCTTACGGTTTAGGTGGGTTTCTCTTGATGATTGGCTGGCTGTATTCCAGGTTTATGAGGTGTTTTGTCATCTCACTCTTTCTGCACGGTGCTCTATAGATTCTCTTGGATCATCTATAGGAAACGAACTTCTGATGATCGTAAGAAAGCAGGTATCATTTTCATACTACGAAGATATGTGATAAAATAATGGGAAGGCACAAAAACCTTAGTGAAGCCCAAACAACTTGCAATGCGCCCCCTCAATTTGGAGTATAGATATTAATCATGCTCAACTTGTTACAAATTCAATCAATCCGACTACCTGCAAAAAGCTTAGTGAAGATATCTCTAAGCTGTAATAACCCCACTTTTCATCATCTCTGTAACAAAGTGATAATCAACTTCAATATGCTTAGTGTGTTTATGAAAGATCAGGTTCAACACAATGTGAATAACAGGCTGATTGTCACACACAACAACTGAGCATGTCGAGAAACTGGAAATCCTAACTCCTCAATCAACTAATAAATATAGGTAATGTCGCTAGTTAAATATGCAAGAGCACAATACTCAGACTCAACACTGTACTTGACAAGAACTAATTACTTCTTATTCTTCCAAGAAACTAAATTACTGCCAACAAATACACAATACCCGGTAGATCTCTGATCAGAAGGTGAGCCAGCCCAATCGACATCAGAAAATCCTTCTATATGCCGATGACCATGATCACGATAGAGTAAACCTTGGACTAGATGTCCCTTAATATATCCGAGGATATGCAAGGCTGTCTCTAAGGGTGTTCAAGCATACTCGGGATCCGACATGACCCACTAAGGACTAGGTTGGGTCTGATCCGGACCAGACCTTAGCGGGTGGGTTTCGGGTACTTGATATCCAGTTTATATATAATAAAAAAATTATTTTTATTTTCCAAATTCCATCAAAGTGTTTGTTGTTTTTATAGATTACCAACTCCTTTGCATATTGAAGCTTGATCAATGTGGGAATGATACTAGTAGAGTTGATTATTTATATAGACTACCAAATCCTTTGCACATTTAAGCTTGATCAATGTGCGAAAAATACTAGTGTAGTTGGTAGTCTATATAGATTCCTAACTCCTTTGCACATTGAAGCTTGATCAATGTGGGAAAAGTACTAATGGATTTGCACATTATAGCTGATCAATGTTGGAGAAGGAGTGTAAGAAACCAACCTATGTGCAACTTATATTAATGTAAAGAACCACTATAAAAAGAACCAACAATTCCACAATTATGCTTTTGACAATATTAATGTACTTTACCAAACAGAATGAAAAATACTTACTATTAAAGAGAGAAATATAAAAATATTTCATGATTATATCTTGCATTTACTTTTGGTAAGTGGTTTTCATTTACTTGTTTTAGGGGTAAGATATCCTTATTGGAATTATAGAGGTTTATTTCAAATATTTTGGATTGCTCTCTTTTTTTATATTATGAATTGGAAAATACCTCTTATTTGTGTGGACAAAGGGTTCGAGATTGATCCTTCGGATTAAACCAGAGTCGAGAGTCGAACTTGGAGCGGGAATCCTGGATTGGGTCGACAGCATCCCGACCCTACAGGCTCCAGGCCTTGGCTGACCGTTCGACGATATGAGCTAAGGAAACCTCTCATTGGCTTCTTAAAGAGAAAAGAGCAAAATGGTAATTTTGCCCTTTCCCTTCATCTCCTATAAATAGGGGCCTTCCCTTCATCTGAACAAGGTGATTTCTCTATCTAAAACTGGAGTCTCTCTCTTTAGAATCCTAGTAGAATTCCTACTTGGAGCTCTACTCGGCTACTCAGTTGACGACCCTACTCGGCCACTCGGTCGACGACCCTGCTCGGCCACTCGGTCGACGACCCTGCTCGGCCACTTGGGCCGACCACCCTGCTCGGCCACTCGGGCCAACCACCTTGCTCGGCCATTCAGCCGACCACTCTGCTCGGCCGCGATCGACCACCCTTCCTTGTTCGGACGGAGGGCTAAAAGGACATTTCATAACTATTCCTTAGGGCTTATAAGTATCCTCTCCTCTCCAACTTTTAGAGGATCTTCTTTGGACCCTTCACCTCGCTTTTCTAGCAGAACCTCCTAAGAGAACTTCCTCCTGGCGTCTGATTATAAGTCGGGTCCGTCCCGCATATCTTTCTTAAGCCAGGTCCGTTTCACAAGAGGCATTTATCACTCCCTCATTTCTACTCGTCTTTCCTTACACGGTTCTCCTCCCTAGCAGGAGTTTTCGACTTTCTTCACACATATCAGAGTGGTCTCTTTGAGCTCACATCTCGGGGTATTTTCTGACGTGTTTGCTACCTCCTTTTCAGGATCACGAGTTGGATCTCTCTTTAATCAAGCTCGAGTCATCCTCGATTTAGTTCGTGAGGACCATTTTTTTCGCCGGCTCGACTGATCGGACCTGGTTCTCGAGCCTTCTAGTGTTGGCCTACGTTTTCTAGGTGCAACATTTGGCGTTTGTGGGAATCTTTACAAGAAGTCATGTCTAACTATCCAACTCATTCTAAGAGCAAGGTGATCAACCCCGACACCATTCTCTCTCACACTGCTGAGGACAATGCCAACGGGGAATCCACCCGCCAGGTGCCAGCTATGAGCCTAAGCATAAAATGATCTCCCTCGCGGGACGAATTCAACCATCTCTTGGACTTGGTCCCCGAGATAAGGGGAAGATTGGCTCCACAACACCCATAGATTGCAAAGACTGTGCCCAGACAGACCCTACTCGAGCAAGCCGTGCCTAACCCGGCAAATCCACCCGGCCGACGGGTAAATCCACTTGGACGGCGGGCAGATTCACTTGGTCGGCGAGTCCGACTCTGTCTCGACCCGGAGCACTTTTCGCCTGCATCTTCCTTGAACGCGGACAACCAGTGAATCCGAATATCAGAGATATCTGCACACCTCAGAGATCGACCACGTAGAAGGACTGGATCATAAGACTTCATACATGGCAACGGAGAAAAGAGTCGTGCAACAAGCAAAGGCCATCGATCGATTTGTGTCTGGACCTTTCACTCGAGAGGTCCATGAAGTGTCCTTTCCTGTAGGCTTCAGATTGCTCCAGCTTGACTTGTATGCCGACTCTATCGACCCGGAGGATCATTTGAACAACTTTGAGGTCAGGATGCAACTGTTCGGCGTTAATGACATCATCATGCGCCGAGCATTCTCAGCCACTTTCAAAGGAGCCGCGAACAATGGTTCGCTTCCTTGTCATGTCGGTTAGTCTCGAGGTTCTCACAGTTGAGGGACGCCTTTATGGGTTAGTTTGTCAGCTCTTGTGTGTTCTATAGGACTGCCCCTAGCTTGTTCAGTATCTGACAGAGATCGGAGGAATCTCTGAGAGATTTCATGGCACGATTCAATAAGACGTATATCCAGATTCTCAACCTTAGCGGGGATGTAGCAATGATTGCTATACAGACTGGATTACGATCCAGAGTTTTTCTGGATAATCTCATCCTCCGTAAGCTTGATAGCTTCACACAACTCCTCCAGCGACCACGTGACTACATGACACTCAAAGATCAAAATAGAGCTCGAATAACATCCGACTCTAGAGCAGTGAACCACAGAGAGTCCCAGTTGATGACATGTCATAAAGGCAGAGCACTAGAGATGAAAGAGCACTAGAGATGAAAGAGCTCACAGATCCGACTTAAGACCTTCTAGAATTAATCATCCGAGGAAGGAACGTGCTCCCTTGATCTTAGCAGAGAGCAAGTCTTCGTAGACTTTGTTGATCTCAAAGTGTTAGCCAGGGAATCACCTCCCTCGAGGACTCGCCAGACCAACGACGGATGGTGCATCTTTCACAAGCACCCGAGCCACGACACGACCGAGTGTCGAGTGCTCAAGAGTCGGGTAGACGACTTGATTAGGAAGAGATACTTCAGACAGTATGAGCGTCCTCTCAAGGACGACTGCAAGCCCTCATTCTCCACCAAGAAGGACTTAAGCAGGAGCCCATGCTCTGAGCCCAAGAGAGGAAGAATTTTAGTTAGAGGGGCCCTAGTCATCAACGTCATCTCAGGGGTCCCTCCAGTGGTGGTGCCAGCACAGAAGGCAGGAAGAGATATGCCCGTGGACAGCGAGTTGATTCTATTGCTAGCACTTCCAAGAATGACGAGGAACAATAGGAAATTCTCCTCACATTTTCAAAGGGAGATGAGTATGGGGTGACATAACCTCATCAAGACGCGATCCTAGTAACAACAATGATAAAGGATGGGCAAGTTCGAAAGATCCTAGTGGATATTGGGAGTTTTGCCGATATTTTGTTTTACGAGGCCTACAAACGCCTGACTGTCGCACTAAACATGATGCCCGATGAACTCCGACTAATCAAGATCCTATTGACTGCCTTTACCGGTTGCTTTGTGAAGGTAATGGGAGAGGTCATACTTTCCATGATTGTGGGAGATGCAGAGATACAAACCATTCTGGACGTCAAGTTGCTTGTGGTAGACTTGCCCTCAGCCTACAACGCCATCATTGGTCGTCCGACCTAGACTCAACTAAATGTGAGGAAAATGTTCGGGGGTCGGCGAGCCGCTAGAGAGTGCTATCTAGTTTCTCTCAAAGGAAATCACATGCCCCTCCTACTGATGATGAAAATGAGACTTTAAGCTCTTGATGGCACGAAGATGTTCCGCACCTGGAACCTCAGGCATACACAAAAGTTTTGTCAGAGACGGGTCATTCCACATCCTCTCTCTCTCTCTCTCCCTCTCCTTCTCCTTGATTATATTTACATATGTCTATGTGTATAAACTGGGATCGAATTGATCGTCAGAACGGTCTCTTGAGGCTATCCCCTTCGGGACTCCCTTAACAAGTTTGTTGCATTAGTACAAGTCACAGAACACGTTGAATCGACCATGCCGCTTCAAAGCATAACTGTTCGACCAAATTGTGAACGCTTCAATCAAGGGAAGAGACGATCAACCGCCTCATTATGTTCAGAATCTAAAGATAATTTTCATTGGCATTGACATCAGTCCTTAAAAGTCGGGAGACAAAACTCTCGTCGACTATTCAGTCGATCTATCGGATTAAGTTAGCCTGTTTGTCCCAGACCAATTGGTTGTTGTTTAAAGTCGAGCAGCAGAGGTCGCCACATAAGGGGAGCGGATGAAATGGATGCAAGGAGGTATCTGTAAATAGGACAAGATGAGGACTCTCTCCACGAAGAAGGGAGGATGATGTATGATTGATAAGGTAGACCATAGTCAAAACATTCTCACTCTAAAATATCTTGGGCACTTTCATTTAGAATATAAGGGCTTGGGTCTCCTTTAAGAGGTGATAGTTTTTACGTTCGACAACCCTATTTTGTGGTGGTATATCAGGACAAGAAGACTGATGGATAATCCCATGGGTAGTCAGAACGGTCATAAATGGAGATGAATACTTGCGGACGTTATCACTCCTAAAAATGCGGATATAAAGAGAAAATTGTGTTTGTATCTCAGAAAAAAAACATTAAAGATATAGAATAATTCAGAACAATGTTTTATCAAATACAATCAGATCATACGTGAATAATTATTGACAAAGGAAACAAAATAACGAAAACCAATCTTTGACTCAACAGAACATGGACCCCAAATGTCAGGATGAACTAACTCAAAAGGAATCAAAGCTTGATTATTGACTTGAGACCCATGAGACACTCTATAGTGATTGGCAAAGTGACAAGACTCACAAAAGAGGTGAGACAAAGACTGAATCTCTAGACACAAACGTTTGAGGCTGGAAAGTGATGGATGGCCAAGACGACAGTGGAGATCCAAAACATTGATGGAGAAACTAGGACAATCAATGGGAACAATGACAATTGACTCTGGATCCAACACGTAGAGACCTCTTGACGTGTGTCGACTTTTACCAATAGTCTTCCTCATCAATAAACCTTGAAACTCACAATAATCACCAAAAAACACAACACGACATCGATGAGTTCGAGTGAGGACACTGATAATAAATTAAATGGAAGATCAGGTAAGTATAAAACAAAGGACAAAGTGAAGGAAATAGTAAGAGAGACTCTCTTGATCCCCGTGGTCGGAATATACAAGCTATTAGCCACCCGAACATTGGGATATGAGGAAGTATAAGAATAATCTCGCAACATACCTATGGTATCAGTTATATGAGCAGAATCCCCTGAATTAATAAGCCATGAATGAGCGGAGACAAAGTAAGCCGCGAGGACAACAAACACAGAAGACTAAGGAATGAACTGGGGACCCGATCATCACGACGCGAGCTAGCCATAGAATTGATCCCATAGATTACATTAGTCGACCAAGGAACTTAGGGCCGACCATACAAGTTAAAGCATCGATCACAGGTATGGCCAAAGACCTTATAGTAACAACAAACGGGTTGTCCATGACGAGTGTTAGTGACAGGAGCAGATGATTGACTATTATGCTGGAAACAAGTCTCAAGAACGTGTTCCGGACGCTGGCAAAGGGTACAAAAAGGTCGTACATCCCCACGACTATGAAGGTCACATCCGTGTGACCTAGTAGAACTAGGTACAACAACCTGATCACCACCATCATGTATCTACCCAGAGGATAGCTGTATAAACTCGATTGACTCTAGAAACGGCCTCTTCTTGTGAAGTCTCTTTCCTCGTCAAAATCTGAGAACGAACAGAATCAAGGACAGGGGACAAACCACTAAGAAAGGACATGTTAGTTACCTGCTCTCGCTTTCGAAACATAACTGCTTCGTGAGAGGAAATGGGCATCAGAACATTGAACTCCTCGTATGTCTGTTTAAAAGACTAAAGTAATCACCAAGTGAAGCATCCCCTTGCTAAGGACGAAAGTAGAATTGAGAAATATAATAGAGTCGATTCATGTCATTTTTTTTAAAATATAAGAGAGCCAAATATGCCCAAAGCTGCTTCATTGTATCACAATGTGCAACAACAACAACTATCTGCAGATCCATAGAATTAATCATTCGAGTATACAAATGAGCATCTGCTCGTGCCCATGGTCTGGCCTAGTCAGGAGCCTGCTCGGCCCTAAGACCACACTTGTCCTAATACTCATCTAGTTCCATACCACGGGTGGAAATGAAGTCCATTTTACACCATAAAAAATAATTACTCTCATTCAATCGAACATCAATCCATTTTGTGAAAGCCATGACAACCTCCAAGAGAACAAAATGAGGCTCAATAGCCATATGGAACCAAGATACAAACTAAGCCAAGAATCAGTAGTAAAGGAAGAGGGAACAAGCAACACCTCAGAAACGAATAGCCTAAACCACTGATAGAGGTAACAAGGCAAAGACAATCAAAATGGGCACACATGAGCAAGTGGCAGAAGGAAGAAAGAACTAGGAAGACAAGTGGAAGATTTTGCCTTCAGGAAGTGGCGGACGACCTGTGGGGGCAGCGCATGGCGTTCACGCTCGGTAGCACTACGACGCGTGGTGGCGTGTGAGGATTGGGGCGGCGCGTGCGGATGTGTACGATGGCCAATGGCGAAGCACTTCAAACGGATTGGGCGATTTGACGCGCTCTACAACTCTATACTCTCAGTTGAAGATGATAACCTCTCCTTGATGGAGTTCGACGCCAACCAGTGGCGGCGGCGGCGTTGCTGGTAACACACGAACGATCTCTGGCGAGCGGTGACGGCGACTAGGGATAGACAAGGGACAAGTAACCTTGCTTTGATACCCTGCAAAGATATGTGATATAATATTCAGAGGGCATAAAAATCCCAGGAGAGGTTGCCTACGGTATTTATAAACCCGTAATTGGGCACGGGCCGCCACATTAGACCTAAAGATAATGAAGCCCAAACAGCTCTCAAGTCTCAACACATACAAAATCTGCAAGGCTGACATATGAATGAATTATCCTCATCATTTAATCATCAATATCAAGGCAAATAATGTGCACTGACAACATTCAAATGCATCTTTCAAATAGTTACTTTCCTAAAACAAAAGGTCAGATGCTTGTTTGCCATTCCTGCCTAGAAACTTTCAAAGGTTAAGCTTCTCTAATCCCTCAATCCATTAAGTAGTTATATTATTATTGTCTTATGTGAATCCAATACTGGAGGCAGTGCCTAACCATCCAAGTTTCGGACATGTGAAAGAAAAAAGGAGTATTTTTTTTTCAATTTACAGCAAGCTGAGGTTCTAAAAAGCGTTAGGCGCTAGTCGGGCGGTCGACGGGGGTCTAGCACCTAGAAGGATTAATCGGAGATTAATCGGGGCCTAGAGATTAGACGATTTTTTTTTTTTTAATAATATTTTCTATACTGTCCTTTAAAACCCGACTTAGTAGAACAAAAAACTAAATAAATATAATCCAAAAAGCTCAAATGCCCAATAATAATAAGAAATAGTAAAAATAATGAAGGTAAAAATATTAATAGATAGCATTAATTATATTTTTATATTTATATTATATATATATATATATAAAATATTTTTATATCTCACAGGGTGCCTAGCGCCTAGGCGCTAGTCGGGCGGTCGAGGGGAGCCTAGCGCCTAGGCGGGGCCTAGACGGCCCCAGGCGGGGATTTTTAGAACAAGGGCAAGCAAATCAAATTGTGACTTATTCCAATACAATTTCCATAGTCCAATGAGAGTATTTTAAAAATATGAAATCTATAGCAATATCCAGCTGTTTATACCTTAATAGATGAATAACGATGCTGGACTAGGAACTGGCACCACCTGCTACATTACATTTTTGGGTCGATTTTTTAGGTGGTCCATGCTTTTTAGTTTTTAGCTCAATGTTACTGGTGGGCGGTCTTGTTATTTTCAGTTCTTGCCATATCTTATCCAGCATCTTTTATTCTCATCAAATACAGGAGCTTAATTCATGTGTAAATGCTGTTTTTGTTTCTGCACTTTCCCCGGATGGATAGGTTGGTAATTCAGATGTAAAATACAAAAGTATGGGCATAATTG
Source organism: Dionaea muscipula (assembly GCA_028571145.1). Taxonomy (NCBI): domain Eukaryota; kingdom Viridiplantae; phylum Streptophyta; class Magnoliopsida; order Caryophyllales; family Droseraceae; genus Dionaea; species Dionaea muscipula. Next base: position 14,291 of record JAOWBR010156773.1, read on the forward strand.
GGACATTAAAAATAGTATCCTTCCTTGGCGATTCTAACAATTGCTCAGCACCCACCTCGTCTCAGGTACGATCTTGCATCCTTACACAACTCATATTTCTGTTACGTTGGTATTCCTGTAGACAGACATATTGTTTGATATTATCTAGAGCATTGCATGTTTCTTGGTAGCTTGTCATGGTTGTTTTGGGGGATAATTTGTTTGATGAAAACTTTGCATGTTCTAGGGCAGATGATCAGGTTAAATTGTCTCTATTGTCACAGAATTTTAAAGAATGAGAACACCTTAGTTTAGATGACCCGGAGGTGATCCCTTTTGTCTCCTCGTTCTAGAATCCTGAAAGCAAGTGCAATGAGCAACTTCTGTCTTTCATGGATGGTGAGCTTATCCAGAATGTTGGTATTGAATTAACTTGCCACTTGTAACTTTGCACTTACTAATGTGCACACGTTCCCCTACCCCTGCACTAGGAGCCACCCTTTTTGACATTAGATTTCTTGAATGAAAAGGAATCTAACACCAATGAAAAGTCATCAGTAGTGTGGTGAAAGGGAGAAAGCAGACCTAGGCGCCAAGGGGCCCTGGAGCATAGACGTGAGGTGCGAGGCGCAAGGTGCAAGCACACATCTTATTGAAGTGAAACGCAAAAGAACCTAATGCATACATGAATATACATGTAAGCATATATGCATGTATATCTGTTACAGATCCTGAAAACCAATGTTTAACTAAACAATTTATCAAAATCCATGTAAAGCTAAAATTAAAAATAGTACTTAAAAACAAGGTTCTTGCGAACAAAAGCATTAAAATGAAAAACCAGATAGTAGGAAGATGAACTAAATCAAAAAAAAAAGGAAAAGAAAAGGAACAGTACAATAAAAAGAAATTAAGGTCAAAATGTCAAATAGGGGAAGGAAAGGGAAAAAAGCAAAAAAGAAAATACAAGGGAGAGAAGTCTGCTGGAGAAACAGAAGTCAGATATACTGGAAAGGGGAAAAGTAAGGAGATGGAATGCCAAAAGGAAAAGGGGAAGGGTAATGAAAAAAAATTGTTACCATAAGTATGATGTGCATTTTTCACTTGCTTTCTTTTGCTATATTACTTTTAAATCACTGACTATCACTTTAGTGAAAAGAAATCTAGGCACTAACATGGTTTTAGAGAAATCATGGCTCCAATGATGAGACCTTTCTGCATGCCATTTGAGCCATCACTTACATATATGTCGGCTTTGTTCTTTGAGCTAGGACCAGCCGATGTGAGAGTTCCGTTTCATGGTTGTGTCTATACTTGATTTTATTTGGCAGTGCAAAACTGAATTTATTTGATCCACCAAGGAATGCTTAATTTCTGTATCGATGAACTTCCTGATTGGGTATGAAATATGAATAGGACATCTCTTGTCTGATCATGCTGTGGTGTTTGCTTGCCATCATTGGATGGATGGAGATTTATGGAATTGCTATCGTTGGATGGTTTTCAGTGGATGCTGAGTAGTGAAGAGTTCTTAAACCCTTTTGTTGAAAAGCTCTTAAGGTTCTAGTTCTCATTGAACACTGATTTAAAAGGCTATTCCATTGCTTTATCAGGTTTTCTCTGTTGGGAGGTTGTTCAGGAGGAAAAACTAGTTTAAACAACTTTAGAGGAATTTTTCCTTGAGCATCTCTTTTTGGGAAACAAAATCTGATTCTACACATTAACCATAGGCTTTGAGCAATACAACTTTTCATACAGTTTGCACTCTTATTTGTTATGATGGCCATTATTGACTCATTCATGCCATTCATGGCATAGAAATTGGATTTCTGTCCTGGGAATGGTTTAAAGAGAAAAGAAAAAGAAATTTGTGTGCGATGATTCCTACCGCAATCTTCTAGTCTCTTTCGAATCAAATAAAGATGAACATTTTCATATTTGAGGTGTTATTGACTGAGGTTAATATCAGTCCTATTTGAGAATTTGGGTCCACTATAACATGCTTAGCTCACTTCTGCCAAAACTTTTTTCGTTTGATTTATCTAGGATAAATAGCTATAGCTTTCATTTTCATTTGGCATAGCACTCTTTGTCATGATTTGTTAGTGATGCTTAAAAGGAGTATATGCCCGGTCCGGGTGGATTATCTAATCACCTGATGCTAAAGTTTATTCCATGATCAAATTGAAACTTACGGTGCCTTCTTCCGATGGTGATTGCCCGTGACTTTTACAATCTTTAAGTTTGACATGCCAAGTATGTGGTGACCTTTTAATTCTTTTTCATGCCCGTGTAGCTTGTTTAGCTTGGCATCATGGCTTAGTTTTTGAATCTTAATATATCCTCTTTGAATCTTCTTGCAGAAATCAAATTGTGAAGAAGCCATCGAACTACTTAAATTATCTCTCGAGTCTTGCAAACAAGTCCCCTTGGAATTGGTTCTGTTGTATGATCAGCTTAGTGCTGTTTTGAATTCTAAAACTCTTCACCCAGGTATTATAGAATGGTGAGATATTCCCCTTAATCTTCAGAGATACATAATTGCCTGATGTTTAATTTATGGTATTATCTAGTCAGATGTTTATAAGATTTCTGAAAGACAAAAATGACTTCTCTTTGTAGGATTGGAAAAAATCTAGGAGACTTTGAATCTCTTTTCTTGTCTGATCTTGATGGTGGGCAGCTGCCTGTCCAGGAATTGTGTGGTGGGCTAGAAGGTAGTTTGATGTTCCTCATAATATGCTTGCACAGACAGCTTTTTATACCTAGAAAAAGTTTACGGCTTCTTAATCCATTCTCATATAGGGGAGCTATGGATGAACTTGGATGGTGATATATCTCCAGTTTGTCTTAATATCTTGCCGTTGGTTTCATCTCCTTTGCAGTAAGTTTTTCATCTCTTTTCTATGGAGCCTTCTGTTTAGGTGGCATTTCTACATTGATATCAAGCTTGTATTGGACCGCATATGCAAATTGTGGTGATTGGATGTGACAGCCAGGGTTGGTAGAGTTTGGTGAGTGAAGTTTTCACTGCAGATGGACAGCAATTTTCTCTCCATTCACAGCGGAAGCTCATAAATCCAGGAAATTACATAGAGAGAAAATAGTTAAAAATAGTCGGAGAGAATAAACGGTTTCTTTAATGATGTTGCTACATGTTAAAATCGATGCTGGTACCAAAGCTTTGTAATCTCTGATTTGTGCAGACTTGCATCAATCTTGCAAACATTGCCTGCAAATTTTCTTCTAGTGTCCAGGGTAAGTGATTTGTTGTACTTCAGTCATAGATTCATGGATGCTTGACTTCCTTTTCTCACTTTTCTTTTTCATTTTACGCAGTTGGAGAGATTAGCAAATCAGGGATCTCTTGGGGGAATAGATGCGCTGCTTGGCTGCCCTTTATATCTTCCTTCCTCCAAGGTACAACTAAAATACTCTGGTCAGCTTTAGTCTCACCAATTATTTGCCATCCCTTGTAGATCTACTAGTTCATATAACACAATCATAAATTAAAGTATAAATATGAGATGAGCATGTATAAAGTACCACTGGACCAATCGTTTGCTCAAAAACATAATTTTTTTTTATTTTTACAAGTGAAATTTTTTGTTGCTTCAACAATAGAATCCTTAGAGCATCTCTAGCAAGGAAAGAAAATTGGAGTTTTTTGAGTGTGAATAGTGAGTATTGTGTAATAATTTTTTGAGTATGGATGGGTTTTTGGAGTGTGGATGTAAATATGGGTGGATGAATAGTGAGAGGTATTGTGCAATGATTTTTAGAGAGTCTATACAGTACACCCCAAATATAGAGTATCAAATTGAGTTTTTAAAATTTGGAGAAAATTGGGTGGGTGAATAGTGAGAGAAATGTAATGATTTTTTGAGTGTTGATAAAATTTAGAGTGTGAATAGTGAGAGAGGGAAAGCATTTCACTGCTGGAGATGCTCTTAGGTGTTGCAAATGTGTGTAATAGTAAGAAGATGAAGGTATAGCTTGTTTAACGTATGCCAATCAGTCACTGAAGGCAATGACAGATCAAACCAATTTGAAAATTGTGCTTGTTGTATATTGTGGAAGTTAATCTGATTATTTTGGAAGTGTAAATTCTTCATTCTTGGTCACTGATATATTTTCACGTTGGGTGTCCTTAGATCATTGATAGCTTTAGTCAGTTTGAAAATGGATTCCTTATGGTGATGCAATGATGTCGAGGATTGCTGTTCTAGTTTTCCTTGGTCATAGGATGTTCTTTTTTGTG
>JAOWBR010156785.1:0-12753 GCA_028571145.1 Dionaea muscipula
TTCTATATGGTTTAATTCAATAAATAACCATTTTTAATAATCTTCATCTTTTTACCCTTGTCTATGTATAATAATTATGAAATGAGATGTGATTCATTTTTAAATCTTCCTCCGGGCTTTTAATTCAAAGATGCTTGAGGACAAGTAAAGGTTAAGTGTGAGGGGATTTGATCGGTGTATTTTTATACACATTTTCTATATTCGATTTCACATTAATTATTATAAGAATATATCTAAATTACATCATTCTAGCTCATACTTGTTATATGACCTCATTTCCCATCGGTTGTTAGCATAAAACATGATTTTTGTATCACAATTATGCTTAGACCAATTTACGTCTACTTTTAACCAATGTTAGACGGTATCCAACTAGCATTATTGTATAATAATAATTCAGACATAATATTCCTATGACGTATATGTGTTCCACTTTAATGATACTTTTATCATCTTCTTATATCATGCTATTTTCCTAAATATTTGATAGCAAATATACGAGTCCTCGTATTGGAGCTTATCTTAATCAGAGGAAAATAGAGATATATTCACTTACGTCTAAGTACAATATTTTCCACGTCTGATTTTATTATTATTAGTTGTTAACTCCATGTTTTATCTGCATGTGCATATTCATCGGTGAGTCATCTAACGGTTGAATTATTTGCCATACTTTACTTGCCACCGTCTACAATGAAGTCCACGTCTCCTTTATGATATATATATAAATACAAGATGGATGTGAGGTCTGTCTTTCAACCTGAGCAATTCCCAAGTCTACTGTATAGCATGAATCAATGACAACACCAAATAAAGTACATGAAGCCATCAACTATAATTGCTTTACTCCAAACTTCTGAATTCAGTGGAACAAGGAAACCATGAAGTCACTGCTTGTTCAAATGTTTGTGGAATTTTGTCTATTCACGTATGCTTCCACACGTGAAGCTGCATCTGCTCCACCGTTGGCCAGTTCACATTTGTTCATCAGTGGAGTCTACTTCTCATTAAACAGAGGAAACCTTGAAGGTGCTCCACGTCTTCTTGATAACCACACGTGAAGCAGCAAAGGAAGTCTACGTCTGCATTTTCAAGCTGAAACCACACTTTTCAACATCCACATCTGCTTCAATATGAATCCATGCCCAGCTTCATCACTCACTATCCATTATTTGAATTCAGAAAACTCGATAAAGAAGATGTTCTCCAACGTCTGGTTGAAAAGCTGCTGTCCACACTTGCTTGTTCTCAACGTCTGCCGTGAAGCTGCTGCCTGCTCACCAAAGGAAGCCCATAATTCAAATGCTCATCCACGACCGCATGCTAAAGCTGCTCTGAATATCAACAGCTTTCCACGTCTGAAGTTAATGAGTGCTTCATGTTTGCTTAATGCTCTTCTACAAGTCTGGTATCAGACGTTTGCTGCTACTCCAAGAGGCTGAAACTGTTGCTTCATCATCATGAAGAAGAAGAAGATGAACCTATGGTTCAAAAGCTTCACCACTGTCTGCAACCATGGCTGCTACATCAATGGAGCTTCCGTACTCATCTTCATCCAAGTCTGCTTCACTTCAAGCATGTTCATGCCAAGCCAATTCCAAGCATGCTCTCCATGTACGTCTGCTTACTTGATTCTTCATGTTTGATGGCAGACAATGAAGAAGCTCATCCATGGAGTTTTACGGCTGCTTCACAATGAAGCCAGTCGTTATTAGCTACTCCACCTGCCATCTACGTCTGATTACCATAAAGGAGATCCAGGATCAGGTCTGCCAAGCTGTACATATACATGTGTGCACTCAATGTCTGCTACATCTGCAAAGAACACAAGCAACGTCTGCCAAGAAGGAAGCCAGCCGTCTGCAGTTCATCGCCATGAGAAGTCATCATCAATGAAGTTTGCTCATCAACATAAAGCTTTTCCACGTCTTCTTCTTCCTCAAACGTCTGCTCTTGAAACTCAAAGTATGTTACCAGACGTTCGATGATTTTCGGTCATCCATGAAGTTGCTATGAAGCTAGCAATATAACTCACCAAGCTGCTACTACCCGTATTCCAAGACCACGAAGCTGCTAGAGATGAAGATTAATAAAAGACCAGTTGGTCCATGCTTTTATAATTCAGTGAGGAAGGCTATGTTTGAAGAAGCTGATAGTGAATTTCTATGAGCCCAGTCGGTTATAAAATGACTGAGTCAGTGGTTTGTTAAAAGAGCTACAAGTCTGGACAATGTCATCAAGAAGAAATTTTGTGCACGTGAAAGAAATAATAAAGAAGTTGGTTACCGACTTCGGGTATGCCGTCAACCGCCGAGCTTCTAGAAGATTTTCTCAACAACTTCGGGAGATATTTTCTACAACAACCCAATTAAATTTTAACCATTGGGTTAAGATAGATTAATCTCTACCGTTAATTTTTAACTTCTCTTCCAGTTAGCAAAGTGTAATAAATAGGTTCTGTTTCCCGTTTTAGATAATCATCTAATATAGACATAAAACCATCGTAGAAAAACAGAGCATTTCAGAATAATCTCTGTTTAAGTCAAACACTTTGTATTCTTGAATCTCTATCTTTGGCATCGTTTTTTACTGAGAAATCAATGGTAGAAAATGACCTAAATCTTCTGTAATCAAGATTCGTATTCAATGAGATTTCAGATTTTGTCTATGAAGTTCTGTTCAATTCATTTATTTCTTTCTATACCTCTTGTTTGATTTCTACTCGAGAAATAATTTTGGAGGATAGAAGATTTGAATTGCATTTATGAGTTAAGCTGCACTGATGATTCGACGATTCTACTTCTTCGATTATTGTCTCTTTTACCTAGACTCGAAAGAGTGGGTAATTGATCCAATTTTTTAAGGAAGTATCGACTGGCAGAGGAGAACAATTTGCACTAGCTGGTGACCGAATCCAGAGTGTCCATCTTCATCTTTGCCAAGATTTGGTAATATCTTTTTACTGTTTTTAATTGGGTTGTGAATCTTTGATTTTCAAAGATTTCACAATTATCACATGTAAGTATTCTTTTAGTAAATTTTCGACTATATTAGTTTGCCGATTAATCTTTAGAGGTTAAAAATTATTGAATCGAAAGAGGAAAGAAAGGTTTAACTGCTTAGTTGTGGCCTTCAACCAGACTTGTCTCGGTTGGGTTTCGATAGCTAAGGATTTAGGTAAGTGAAAGCTTCCGTTGTAGGCATTCTAGAGTTGATCAATTTTTGGCGCCACTGTTTCGACTCATTTAATTCTTGACTAGAATCTTGTGTGTATTGCAATCAGTAGAGGGGGAGATTGACAACCTTTACTATCATAGGCTGGTTAGGATTGATACAAGGTGACCGAATCCTTGGTCAATTACATTAGTGATTCGTTAGGTTGCGTATGGTGACCAATGCCAGCGTTTGCCTAGGTCGAGATAGTCGGACTTGCTAAAGATGCTTAATATGTTTAACCCATTAGAAAGACGTATTATCGATTGTGTCTTAATCTCATGTTTGCCATTGTCTCTCGTTGAATCATGATGATAATTTTACTGTTTGATTCTATATTTTTTATCTGTCACTATTTGTTTCATTTGTAAGGAGTTGATAGTCATGTTTTACCCCCATGATATTTTATTTATGATTTATCATATTCACTATTTGGTTTTTTTTTATATTTGGTTGCAAAACGATAAGTCTCTGTGGGTTCGACCCCTTTCTCATCCTTTACTCAGTTTAATTTTGAGTAATACCATCATCCGTAGCCAAGGGTATTATTAATTTTTGATTGATCGCGGATTTCCACGACAAAATCCTAGCGATCATGTTCTCTCACATAGGCGGTGTAGAACTTGTTCTCAAACTCCACCACAAACTCGTCCCAAGTGGGCTCCTCTCCCCGAGCCTCATATCTCCGTTTAACTCCTTTCCACCAATGCTTGGTCGTGTCCTTCAGGGCATAAGTGGCAAGAGATACCTTGTGTTCAGCTGTGCACCCGATCCTAAAGAGTAGCTCTTCCACCTCCATAAACCAATTGCTTGCCTCAATGGCATTTGTGGTACTCCTGACCCTAGGAAGTTTGGTTGATAGGAATCGGTAAAACAAGCTCCCGTGGACCTCCTCCGGCGGTTGAACCATCACTGCAGCCCTAGGTGCTGCCAATGGAGTCGGCCTCATCTCAGCTCTCTCCTCTACAGGTGCCCCTTGCTCTAGCAGGTCCCCGCATCGCCATGAACCTCTAGAACCTCTAGCATGCCCCATTCCTCAGGTGAAAGTCGCTAAAAATCTTGGAATTGTGCATACACATCCGGTGGGAGTCTCACTGTAGCAGCTTTGTCCTCTTGGTCAATCATCGGGTCATGGGCACCAACACGAGTTGTATCTCGAATGACTTTGCTCGGCGGCCTAGGTGGCACTCCATTTTCCCTCCTCTGTGCACTGGATGAAAAATCCGGAAGATCAAGTCCACTTCTAGTTTGCACCATGGCTTCCAAACACATCACTTACTCTAAGTCAAGATAAGAAACTAAAAATGATAACTCAACAGATGAGACATACCTCAAGCGGATGCTAGGAGACGGGCCTCTTTCTAAACCACAAAGACAAATCAACAAATGTTAATCCCAAGAAAGGCTTAGTCTAATCCCACTTGAAATAAAACTAAACCTAGGCTCTGATATCACAATTGTCACACCCCAACCCGGGTGGACCGGCATACGACCCATGGAGCTCATCCAGGAGCCGCACAAGCCTATGATTCATCGACAACAATCTCATGATGGAAACAAATGAGCTAACATGGGTGTGGATCATCAAACTACTTAAATGTCTCAGAATTTCATCAACAATCCAAGAGATAAACATGTGGAAGCCAAAAGAAACAAGAGAGTCAAACAAGCTCATACAAAGTTCTCTATCACAAATCTAAAATGGTAAGCACTAAAGAAAGTCCCAAATAATATGTCTACGGGAGTCCAAGATACACAATGGGTCCTAAGAGGCTGTCATCCGTCTCGCTGCCGCATCCTCCTAACTCTCATCTACTCACCTGCACAAATATTTACTCGGGTGTACATGGGGTCAGAATAGGAATAAGGCATGCTTCGAGTAAATATAAGTGAAAAGACGAATTCTATGAGGTTGTGGTAGTGGCCCAAGTCAAACCTAATATGATCAGTCCAACCACCTTAATCATCGGCGCGGAGGTGGTTGGAGAGAATAGGAGGGGTCCACATCCCACGGGTACAAATAGCAACTCATGGAAGAAAGATAAAAAAAAACCAACGTGACGGTCCAGGAATATATGAACAACAGTCATATAATTATCATACGAATCATGTCGTTACAAGCAACATAACGAACATAGTATTCAACAAGAAGCATGGGAGATTGATTCAAAGATATCAACATGCCACACGTCTCCACAACATGCCTCATATCATAATCACCAAGTATGTCTCACATACATACACAATACACATAACCGGCACCATCTATATATGTACCACAGGCACACAAGCATCACATGCCATTAGTAATAAAACATAGGGTTCCCTGCCAAACCATACGCGCCAGACTGGAATGGCGTCCGAGAGTGCGTAACAACATGGTAGGCGTCGTCCAGGTTAAACTCGTACGCTACATTGTGACGCATAGCAATATCAAAAACTTTAAGGGCTCAACCCTCCTAGCGGAGGCAAGTCCGTGCGGCCAAAGTCACTCCCAAGGGAGGCTATCCCTTGGGCTTAACACAACCAGTAATCATCATCTCAAACACCTCATCACACACTCAATATACCACAAGTCCACATCCATCATCAAGAAATGACACAAGGAACCAAGACAAGAATAAGTATGTCGGTGATCGACAATGCACACAAGAGGACCCACAGTTAACACTATATCACAAGTCATTTCATACACGTGGACAACAACAACAACAACAACAACAAGCACAGAACATGCCAACTGTCCATAAAAAGAGGATATCAAGGGTGTATCGTAGGATAAAATACGTGAGGTGAAAGAAGGAAGGTCAGTGTACACCCCTCACCTGAAATATAAAACTCAAGCACCCTTAATCCTGGATAACTATCCTACCACAAGCTATGTCGGAACCTGAACAAGATTCAAAGAGGAGGATCTCACTAAACTAAAGTGAAAACCTCATTAATCCAACATGAATCACAATTAAACCTGCCAATTAACACTCTAATACCATTTCAGATGCCCCCCAATCATGTTAACATCGATAGGGATCAAAACGTGGTGTTAAGAATCGATTTAGGTAAAACTGTCTTCAGGGGACGTCCTTAGGGGGTGTGGGGACGTCCCCCGCTAATACTTACAATACCAAAATGGGGACAGTGGCTTATGGGATAATTTTGGGACGTCCCCAGGTACCCTGTGCCATATCCAATAGATGGGGATGTCCCCTATGCGAAAATCTGCACAAATTTAAAAATGCTCAAACAGAATATCCTTCAAGCTTCACCAAAACTTCCAACCATACAATGAAAGAAAACTACGAAAATCACACAAAAATCCCAAATTACAACTCAATGACGAAATCACCCTGATTCATATGAATATCATCTCCATATACACTCCAATGGCATGCTCAACTCATCCATTCTCAGATTCAATCCATGAAATCAAGCCAAACATCCAAAAGAAGGTAAAAGTCTCACCTTGGTGATAAACTCATAAATCCCTAGCTTGGTGATGGATGAATCTTCCTCTCCTCAAGCTCTTGAAGTGTTTAATGGCCTCCTCCAAGCTCCAAGATCTGAAAATGATCTTCAATGGAGGAAGGAAGTGAAGAGAAGGAAGAAGGGAAGTGAAGGGATGTGAGGAAGATAAGGGTCGACGGTGGAGAGGGATGAGGGAATGAGAAATGAGGGTTTAAGGAGGGTTTGAGTTAGGGATTTACATCCCACCAATTTAAGGGCACTGGGGTAATTTTCCCTTACCATAAATAAGCCCAAAACAAAAGAAAAGACCTCCAAAAATGCCCCATGTGAGGGTTTGAGCCCATGCTCAAGTGAATCTCATTCCTCGCATCTCCACCACTAAGCCAACCCAAGTCATTAAATGGAAAAAAAAAAACCCGGTTAGCTTAAGTGTCACGAATGAAATCGATCTAAAAGGAACGAGTTATCACACCAATGGTCTGCAAGTGTGGCCTTCAATGGATAGAGGAAGGAAGAGAAGGAAGAAAATGAGAAGAGGATGAGAAGAGAGGGAGAGGCACGGTTGGGAGAAGAAAAGAATGAGGGGAGTGAGGGTTTTGAGAGGTTTAAGAATTAGGGATTTACATCCCACCAAATTTAGGGGTAAAGAGGTAATTTCCCTTTCCTCTAAACTTAGCCCAAAAATAAAGGAATGAACCCCTAAAATCCCACATGTGGGTTTTGAGCCCAAGCTCAAATGAATCTCATCCCATACCTCTCCACCACGAAGCTAAGTCAAGTTATTTGATATAAATTAACCTGACTAGCTTAAGTGTCACAAGTGAAACCCGGTCTATGTGGAACGAGTTATCACATCCTTCCCCCATTAAATGAATTTTGTCCTCAAAATTCAAAATAATCAAATAAAAAGGAAACACCTATCTCAAAACAAGTGTGGATACTTCTCACGCATCTCATCCTCCCGCTGCCATGTAGCCTCCTCTACCGCATGGTTACGCAAAAGGATCTTAACCAACTGATCGACTAGTTCCGTAGCACTTTCTCTTAACAGGTTGCTCCTCGTAGGTCATGTCATCATGGACATGAAGTGGTTCAAAGTGGATCATATGAGTCGGGCTATGCATGTACTTCCGTAATATGGACACATGGAAGACGTTATTCACCTCTGCTAGGTTAGGAGGCAAAACCACACGATAAGAAACATCTCCAACTCGGTCAAGGATCTCAAAAAGTCCATTATATCGAGGGCTAAGCTTCCCTTTTTTTCCAAAATGGATCAGTCCCTTCCAAGGAGACTCCTTCAAAAAGATCTTGTCACCCATGTGAAACTCTAAGTCTCGACGACGTGTGTCTGTACAGCTCTTCTGCCTGCATTGAGCCGTCAACAATCTCTCACGAATCACGAAAATCTTCTAGCTAGCATCTTCAACTATTATACCCCTTACTTTTATATTTATTTTTATATTAATTTATGCTCATTTATGATTATTATTTCATTTTGGAGGTTTTCAGTTTTTCGGTGAATAGAAACTTCGTATTTTATATGAGATTTTGGTCACTTTTTGCTTAGCATATTGTACGGACGATATTTTGATACCGATCCAATCGGTTTAATAAGACTTGAACTTTAAGTACCATATTGACCTACGACATCATAGTTATTTTCGATGAATTGGTCGGTTTGTAATGAGATGGTTTTTTACATTTCGAATTTAGGCTCGTTGTGATCATCTCTTGAATTCGTGATTTTTTATGGTGAGTTGGAGGCTTACCGGATTAGTGTTCCATGTGTGAGTGGGGTTTTGTGATAATCGCTTGGTAAAGTGTGTAGTTGGTGAAGTGTGTGCAAGTGGAAGACTTTTGTGATGAATTAACTAAGGTAGAGTGCATGCGTGCGTGCGTGCGTGCGTGCGTGCGTGCGTGCGTGCGTGTGTGTGTGTGTGATTTATTAAGGAGACATTGGGTTATTCTCATCCCACTTTTCTAGTTCCCCACGTGAGCAATTAAGGAAGAAGAAGAAGAGGAAGAAGAAGATCAGGAAGAAGAAGAATTGGGGAGATCCATAGAGATTTGTAGAATCCTCATTTTTCCTACTTGAAGTTCCACTTGCTTTTTTCATTCCTGATTTAGGTTAATCGTTGGAAGCTTTTGGAGTCTTGAAGTCCCATCTCCTTGAAGTGTTTGAGGTAATAGCTTTAATGATTTTGAGTTTTACATAGATTTGATGCTTTAGATGGGTTTTGATGTGGTGATTTTGTGTTTAGCATGGAATTGAAGGTGTTAGATGGTAAGATATCACTTGTGTAGTGTTTTGTGACTTGTTTGAGGCGTTTTAGATGAGTTTTAGTCAAATTTAGGGATGGTTCTAGTGTTTTGGAAAAGTGTAGAGCTTTTGCGGATGACGCCCCATGGATGTCCGGACGGACGTCCAGCTGGATGTCAGGCTCAAAGTCCGTGAGTCATTCACGGTTATTCTGCAGCTCAAACGAACGTCCAGTTGGACGTCTGGTGCTGATTGATTTTGACCTTTGGATTTCTTTGAGTTTTTCGACATTTGGGATTGTTTCGGGATGGTCGGGATCTACCCTAAACACGTCTTAGAGGGTATTTGAGGCATATATTGGGATGTTTTTTGTCTGATTAGGATGTAGATCGATTATTTTACCGTTGATCGGATTTTGAGACTTTATCCATGATTTTGTGCCAGGGATCGTTCGTGAACATTTTGAGCGACTTGTGCTTGGCTAGAGGGTTCTTGGAGTAGTTTGATCATGGTTTTGCTTAGGTGAGATGTTGTACAGACTAAAGGTACTTGAAGGTTAAGAATTTCTCATTTTTTTTACATGTTTTTACATACAGTAAATGTGTACTGAAGATGCATGGTTTATGATTAAAACTTTTGAAATTGATGCATTGATTTCGACCGTTGTGTCATGACGGCTTGTATGCCTATTGTGATTTCGGGCATGGGAAATGGATGTTGGATTTCAAGTCCTTGGAGTGCTTCTCTATTGAGAAACCAAGGCCACCTTCGGGTGTCACAACATCTTCACGTCTTTTCTGTTCACGGCAGAAGGACTAGGACGATTACCTCTTGATGATGCATGTACGGGATGGTGCCATACCAGAGTGTACATCAAGTAGGCATTATTGGGGTACCCTAGTTGAGTGATTCTTTTTATATGGCCACTTGTTACATCCATTATCGCCTTGGCCCATGGATTTATTCTGGATATGGATGCATGATGGTTACCCCCATGGTGGTGCTTTGAGTACGGATGTATATTTATACTTATGATGCATTGTTAGTATCGATATCTCTTTTTCTAGAGGCAGGTTATTTTATCGGTTTTACTGTATTTCTTTGGCTTCAATGACTCGTGGTTCCCTCCACTGGTTATCGCCGGTAACACCCGATTTTGGGTGTTACATTTGTGGTATCAGAGCTGGTCGGTTCATTACCTATTCGTCTCTACTTTGAAATGTTTTTGAGCATGGACTTTTGAGTTTTATTTTCACTTTTAGAATGAGGCACCGTCTTACGGCATCCGATAGGTATGTTTTCTCGATTTCAAGTCCTTGGAGTGCTTGGAGTGTTGAGAAACCAAGGCCACCTTCGGGTGTCACAACGTCTTCACATCTTTTCTATTCGCGACAGAAGGACTAGGACCGTTACCTTTTGATGATACATGTACGCGGTGGTGCTATACCAGAGTGTACATCAAGTAGCCATTATTGGGGTACCCTAGCTGAGTGATTCTTTTTATATGACCAACTGTTACATCCATTATCGCCTTGGTCCATGGATTTGTTCTTGATATTCTTGGATACAAATGTTACATGGTTTGAATGAGCATTCGAGTATCATGTTTTATTCATTTACCTTTTTGTCCGTATTTTATCTCACCAATTAGTGATGGCTGACGGATTTTACCCCTACTCGTTTTGGTAGGTGACCACTGATTTGTAGTTGGATGCGGCGAGGAGCGGTGTGACCTTATAGGATTTATAATCTTTTTCGCTGCATTTCTTTTGGCATGTTTTATTGAGATTTAACTGTTGACATGTTGATGGCTTGGAATATAGTCGACTTTACCATTGTCCATGATGGTTACCCCCATGGTGGGGCTTTGAGTACGGATGTATATTTATACTTATGATGCATTGTTAGTATCGATTTCTCTTTTGCTAGAGACAGGTTGTTTAATCGGTCTTACTGTATTCCTTTGGCTTTAATGACTCGATGTTCTCTCCATGGGTTATCGCCGGTAGCATCCGATTTCGGATGTTACATCAACTAACTTGGGACTCAACATCTAACATTCACCGACCTCAAACCAACAAGTAGGAGATCTGCATATCCTACCATACAATGCCTCATAGGGCGCCATCCTCAAGCTGGTCTGGAAACTGTTGTTGTATGAGAACTCTATCAAAGGTAACCGGTCATCCCAATTAACTTTCCAATCCAAGGAGCAAGCACACAACATATGCTCTAAGGTCTAGATGGTCGACTCAAACTTGCCATCGGTCTGCGGGTGATAGGCGGTAATAAAGCTCAAAGTGGCCCCAAAGGCCTTTTGAAATGCATGCCAAAACTTTGAAACAAATTTGGGATCTCGATTGGAAAATATGGACACTGGTGCACCGTGCAACCGAACAATCTCTCTCATGTAGAGACGGGCCAATCGCTCCAATGTGAATGTCATCTTGATTGGAAAAAAGTGAGCCGACTTTGTGAGCCGGTCAACAATGACCCAAACGGCATCGCGTTTGCTCCGTGTGGCTGGGAGACCAGTCATGAAGTCCATGGTGATGTACTCCCACTTCCACTCAAGAATGGGCGATGATTGTAACTTGCCCTTAGGCATCTGATGCTCAAACTTCACCTGCTGACAAACCAAGCACTGGGCCACAAACTCTGCAATGTGTCTCTTCATACCTTGCCACCAAAAATGCTCCTTCAAAACTCGATACATCTTGGTAGTGTCGAGGTGAATGCTCAACCAAGAACTGTGGGCCTCTGTCAACAACTCAGTCCTCACATCATCATCATTAGGGAGGCAAATGCTGCCCCATAATCTCAAGATCTAGTCTGAACCGACTGAGAAGTCCGACTCTACACCATCACTCAGCTCATCAATGATGCTACGAAGCTCGACATCGTCTCTCTATAAAGCCAAGAGCCGGTCTCTCAAAGTCGGGCGTAGTATGAGCTTACTGATCAACCCATCTACTCTACCATCAACTGGTTGGATCTGCAGTCTCTAAAACTCATCAATCAACTGTGGCTAAAGTGTCAAGCAGAAAATGTTGCCATCTGCCTTTCTGCTCAACGCATCGGCCACCACATTGGCCTTCCTCGGATAAAATTGATTCGTCATATCATAATCTTTCAACAGCTCCAACAATCTCCTCTACCTCAAGTTGAGCTCCTTCTGTGTGAAGAGGTACTTTAAGCTCTTATGATCTGTGAAGATCTCACATGACTCACCATAGAGGTAGTACCTCCACAACTTCAATGCAAACACAATCGCGGCCAACTCTAAGTCATGTGTGGGATAGTTCCTCTCATGAACTTTCAACTATGTAGAAGCATAGGCAGTCACCTTGTCATGCTGCATTAGAAACCATCCTAATCTCTTCAGTGAAGAATCACAGTAGATCACAAAGTTTCCGCCCTTTGTCGGTAATGACAAGATTTGAGCTGTAACCCCCCAAACCGGGTTACTGGCGATAACTCGTGAAAGGGAATCACGAGTCATTGAAGCCGGGTGAAATCATGCAATAAGCCAAAATCGAGCAATACCAAGATAGAAATAATCAAGTCATCATGCGTGGAAAACAAGATATCAACATAGCTCAAAGTCTAGGCAAGGATAAACATCATCCATCATGTCTGAAAATAATCATACATGCAATACATAAATCCAATCCACAAATCTCACAGCGGGAAATCACAATCCCAAAATAACCAACGTGTCCATCAGCCCCTCATACGGGAAAAACATAAATCCAACGTGCACACGAAAGCACCAAAAGAGATCAGAGTATCAAATCATCATAACATGCAGC
>JAOWBR010156796.1:0-12753 GCA_028571145.1 Dionaea muscipula
TCAAGCACATCCCTCTGACAGGTTCACAAGGTGTGCGTGGACATGGGCGGAGCTATTCGTGGACTGACAGGGGCCATGGCCCCCCACTTTTTAATAAATATATATCTATAATATATTGGACAAATATTTTGAATTGTGTATATATGTATAGGTATATAAGTATGTATAGAAATATGTATAGATTGTGTATAATAATAATAAATAGGGAGAGGGTGATGGGATGGGGAGAGAGAGGGAGGGGTGATGGGAGAGAGAGAGGGGTGATGGTGGGATGGTTGAAAGAGTTTTTTTAATTTAAAATTTAAAATTTTAAAGTTTTTTTTCGTGTAGTGCACGGGTTACCTCTATTATATACTATCAGAGAAGATATGCGTGAAATAACTCTCTTTATTTACCAATAATTGGTAGAATTATCAACAATGGATGGAGTTGAATCGTTAAAATGAATAGTTATACGATGGAAATTCGTCGTTAAAAATATGAAACGTGAAATTTAGGTGTTTGTTTGCTTTATTTTATGTTTTGGATTTTGATTTTTTCACTTAGATTTTCAGTTCTTTCGTTTTTTTGAAAAAATTAAAAAGCATATTCACTCTTTTCCCAAAAATTAAAAAGTGTTTTATTCAGCTCCATGGAAGTCTCTCTGCATAGCCCTCTCTTGTAGAAGGATGATATTTACAATGCAATGCAGCGAGTACATCAACAATCATCTCTTAGGTGTACAACTCTCTCTCTATGCAGATTGTGCACAAACTTAGACAGCTGCATATCCCACTCTCTCTTGGATCACAAACTTGAACTTCACACTTAGAAACAGTTTAATGTACATTGCAGATGGGTTATTTATAACTGCAAATCCCTCTGTTTTTTTCCATATAATCCACGACCGAACTGATCATCCCTCTCGACGTTCCTTCTCAGCCTCCCTCTTCTCACCATTCCTCCCGTCGCCAAAATTCAGACCTTCAATGCCTTTGAGTGTGGCCTCATAGTTCCTATCCCTACCCGAAGAGGAAGACGGCCTAGGATAAGAGGATCCGACACCTGCACTTCTTTGTCCACTTGAGGCCTGGTGCAAGGCCCCCGAGGTAACCTCAGCAGTACGAGGCTGGGAGGAATCAGAATCATTTCCTCCGGCGACCAGATCACGGCTGCTGGAAATAGCAGCAGCCACGTGTCTAGTTGAAGTACTAGACTGCAAAACATTCGTGCTGGAGAGCTGCATCAAAACAAGTTGGATATCAGTTGAGTGCAATCAGCGAGAACTCAAATTATAGTATCCTTATGCAACAAAAAATATTAATAGAAATTGTTAAGATAAATATAATTCATGGGGGGTCTTCTACCATAAGATTGACCTTTTGGTAGAGTTGATTCCTCAATATGATATCAAAACAGGCATGACCAAAGGTCACGAGTTCGAATCCAGCGAACGCGACCCCCATTTGTTTAGCACATGGTATAAGATGAGCCAATACACAGTCGACACTTCAAGCCCAAAAGAGATATTTGCGTGAGGGGGCACGTTAAGATAAATATAATTTAGAGGTCTTCTATCATAAGGTTGACTTTTTGGTAGAGTTGACATGCTGGTCAACAAAGAGACCACCTCTCTTGGGTAAGAAAACAACAAAATAACCATAAACTATCAATCAATCACGACCTTTTTTTACTAAATAGGGTCTACCACACGTATCCGTAGGATACGTGTATGTACACAAGATCCCATAAATATAGTGCGTTGGCTGTCGACTACCTAACACGTACAAAATAACCATAAACTAGAAATGGCAAAAAACCCAACCACACTTTTGGAAGGTCATACATTCATTGTATTCTATCAAGAGCCAAGCATAGCTTTTAATATAGGACTGATGCAAAGTAACTTATCCATGAAAAAACATGAATATTTTGTTGAACCAAATCAATAAAAAGGGCATACCACATATCTAATGGAAATTGATGAAAGCATATATATATATATATATATAAGCAAACCTACCATAGCATCTGTGCTTAAAGCTGGATCATAAGTCAATGGACTTCTCTGCCTCGGCAAGCTACCAGAATTTTCAACTGTCCCTGAGATTCTAAAGCGAGAGTTATGCATCGGCGACGTTATACAAGCTGGTATTCCATCTGCCACCCCTGTGCAATCCAGGAAGCCGGCAGTTCTTCAGCTAAAACGTGACAGATCCAAACATTATCATAACTTATGCAAGTGAAGCTGATGCTTTCATTTACAACTAGTCTAGTCTAGTCTAGTCTAGGGTGGGTGATATATCTAATGATACAAGTTATGGATGTTAAGAATGACTGACAGACAGACAGCCCGGTCAACACTAACATTACCTAATTTTCTTTCAGCATTTGCAATAGGAGGACGACGTAATCCGGCACTAGTTCCAGCTCCGGTGCCCTAGGGAAGAGAAAGCAACACAAGAGAAGAAAAACATAATTAGTTACTACTGGTGGACAATCTACAAAATAATCTTCGCTTGACTACCGCTTACAAGAGCACGATCAGGAGGCGTGGATAATTGTGACTGTTGATACTTCAAAATGGTCCAATCAAACACATAATCGAATTGGAAACCTGCAGTAAAGGCTCGCAGAAGTTTAAAACAACGAAAGCAGAACGAGTTTAGTGTTACCACGGTTCCTATTTTGAGGGAATGAATGAAGGCACATAAAAGAGCTGGACCAGGGCTGTGGTAAAATAAGGACTTCCATCTATCAAAGAAGAGATCAGTATAGTCAAACCTTCATGGATGAAGAGGTCACGGAATATCCTTTTCAGATAAGCATAGTCAGGTTTATCATCAAATCGCAGTGAACGGCAATAATGGAAGTAAGAAGCAAATTCTGTTGGATAACCACGACACAGAGCCTGAAAGACGTAATTTACAACTGAACTCATCAGATAAGCATGCCATGAGAAACCAAGAAATAAGCTCTCTCCATTACACTAATGCTTTACCTCAATTGAAGTGGAGACCTTTTTCTCACTGATCTTCTCATACTTCTGCTTTTTAGTGCCCGCCTTCAAGCCTTGCCAAGGGAGACTGCAGAAGGAAGTAGGAAAACAAAAAAAAAAAAAAGTTAACCTTGCTGAGGTGAGGCTCAGAGCATGTACAATGGGGCAAAAAAATCCCCCCTCACTATTCATCCACTAAAAATCTCTAAATTTCATCCACACTCAAACAATCATTACACAACTCTCACTATTCACCCACTAAAACTCTCCAAATTTGCATACCTATCTATCCACACCTCTACTTTCCCATATCCATTTAGAGGTTTTTCTCTCTAATCATCACACAATACTCTCATTATTCACTCATTCACACTCAAAAAGTTTTCCTCCACACTCAAATAATCATTACACAATACTCTCATTATTTACTCTCTAAAAATCTCTAAACCTCTCACTACCAATGTACATGCTCTCAGAGGTTAAGTAGCAGCATTAATTACCTTCCTTTCAGAAAGTACATCAAAAGATAGCCAAGAGATTCCAAATCGTCCCTCCTACTTTGCTCTGCACAATGCAAAAGTACATTAAAAATCACAGCACATATGCAAGATAGTGAAACTCATCATCATCATCCTCGTGGCCAAATCCCACTAGGTGAAGTCGGCTATATGTGTCCGTTAGAGTATATGTATAGGGATCCGACAAATATAATGCGTTGACTATCGGCTATCTAACAAGCACTGCCCTAGCGGGATGCATGTGGCCGAGCAGGATCCGACAGAAGATAGTGAAACTGTGAAACTGAAACTGAAAATACAGTTCACCCCAAAAAGAATACTGGTCCCAAACAAGAAAAAGGCAATACAGCATACCAATGCCAAGGTGAGTATTCATACTAGCATATCTTGCAGTTCCTGTCAGGTTCTTGTTCTCCCTGTATCATATCAACCATATAGAATGAGCATCTATACTTCCACACCTTCAAATGAAATTTCCCAACCAAAAATCTGATTTGTCTAATTGCCAGCCGCAGTTGGCGGTCTAAGATCATAAAACAAATTAACGAAGTGGGGCAACCACCAGAATGAAAGCTTTCCTTCCAGAAACACGAGTTAGGAATTTCCAGTCTAACAAGTAGCTGTTCAGATAATGCAGTTGGGGAATTATTCATGATTAAAAATTTCAGTAGGGGACTTTTACATGAAATGGAGCATTAAAAGCACATTTTACCATAACTGTTGTACATGCACCCACTGCTGCATTCATGGGAAAGGTATGCACTTACGTGCATATGATTAACTTCCAACAAAGCCACGTTAGATATCAAGACCACTCACTACATTAAGCAACAGATGAACTTTGTTGTTGGAGACAGAAATTTGTTAGAGTGGTTAAAAGGCTTTTACACCATAATACTCCGTATCTTCAAATGAAGATCAACACAGGCTCCTCAACAATCACCAATAAATCCGACAATTCCAGATGAACAACTGGAAGTAGTTATTGGATGGATCAATTCATGAAATGTCTATCAAGCATGGAAGGGAAGAGGTTATCAGGGGCATTCACAAAACTGAAAGGCAAAACAGGTATTGAAGAACTGAAGTAGAAAATAACCAACTAAACCACAGTATTCATGGAACTCAATAAAAATGAAGCATCGCTTAGCATGAGCATCTACAATTTTGTTCCACCCGGCAATCCTTAAGGGATTGAAGATCATCTAACCTGTACGGAATATGCTGATGAGTTGAGGTATCTCTGTATTTCTTAGCCAGGCCAAAGTCAATAATATACACCTAAATCAGCAAATGTAAAACTTAAAATTAAGTTTACTTTGTTGTCCTAAAGAAAATAAAAAATGGAGATCAAAGTTCAACATAAGAACCTGATTTGCACGCCTCCCTAGCCCCATAAGAAAATTGTCAGGCTTAATATCTCGATGCAGAAAAGATTTCGAGTGTACAAACTCGATGCGGTTCATCTGACAAGAAACACAGAAAAGTTGAGAATGGCCCAAACGCAAAGTATAAGTTCATTAGACTACAGAAATGAAACCTACCATTTGATCCGCAAGCATAAGTACCGTCTTCAATGAAAGTTTCCGGCTGCAGAAGTTGAATAAATCTTCAAGGCTAGGCCCAAGTAAATCCATAACCAGGACATTATACTCTCCCTCCACACCAAACCATCTGACATTTGGAATTCCAGCTGTGAAATTTGAAATATGAGAAGTATCATCATGAAAGAGATGACAAAATGAACAAGATAATAAATATAAGAAACATCGCAAATGTATCACGTCAAGCAATCGGAGCAGAGAAAGCAGAACGTAATTACTTCCTCCTTGCAGGATTCTGTACAGCTTTGATTCATACAACAACTGCGGATGCTTAGTCTTCACACTTTCCTGAAAGGAGAAGCACACAACATAAGAAACGCCACAAAATGCCGAAAAAGAATAACAGAAAGGAAATGGAAGTTTTAGACGCATAATATACCCAACAGGTTGGCATATTTATTTCATTAGTTCCCATAAGCATGCATCTTTAGTGTACTAGGGATAATTCTAGAACAATCATTTACTGAATTCAAGGTTTTGCATCAGCTGTATATGTCCCACGAAAAAAGAAGCAAAAGAAGTTCACAAATGGGGTCTACTAATTAGTTTAAGTCTAGGGATTAACCCTGATGAGGGTTTTCCTAGCTTACATTGAAAATATAGACACGAGAAGAATATTCTAGAACCCAGGTCTGCAGGCACCTCTGTAGCACAAGATTGGTGCCTATTGCTTAGTGTTATTTGAGAGGAAATTATGAGAAGGCTTTAACTTCATCATCGACAAAAGGGTTTATATATTACAAATATCAAATATCCAAAATACCCTTAATAAACCAAAACTCATAACACTTCCCCTCAAATTAGAGCATAGATATTAATTATGCCCAACTTGCTACAAATAAACTCGACTCGACTCTCTACTAAAAACTTGGTAAGAATATCGACAAGTTGATTACTCGTCTTCACATGGCTCAACACTATATCACCTTATTGAAGTTTTTCTCGAACAAAATGACAATTAACTTCGATGTGCTTCGCCCGATGCCTGCTCATGAAACATTAGGTTGGATGTTGTATGGATGACAGATTGATTGTCACACCGTAACTGAATAGACCGAGGGTAGAATACTTCAACTCATCAAGTAATTGCTAGAGATAGATGACCTCACTAGTAACATGTGATAGAGCCCGATACAATGATTCTACACTAGATCGGAAGACAACTGGTTGTTTCTTATATTTCCAAAAGACTAGATTGTCACCAACAAAAACACAATATCCTGTAGTGGACTTTCGATCAAACGGCGAGTCTGTCCAATCAACATCAGAAAAGCCCTCAACGCGTCGATGTCCATGATCACTATATAACAAGTCTCGACTCGAATACTCTTTTATATATCTAAGGATATGAAGAGCTGCTTCCTAATGAGGAAAACGAGGATCAGACATAAACCGGTTCACAACACTCGTAGAGAAAGCAATATCTGAACAAATGATAGCAAGATAATTCAACTTACCAACAAGTCGTCTATATATCACTGTGAGCGTCATCTTCCTCGGATGCAAGTTTCACTCCCGAGAGCATAGGAGTATCACTAGACTTAGCACCCACTATGCCACTATCATGTAGAGATCAAGGACATACTTGCGTTAACATAAAAAGATCTCACGCTTACAACGTCAATGCCAAAAAATATTTCAGTTGTCCATGATCTTTTGTCTGAAATTGTTTCTGCAAAGACCTTCAAGGCGCACTATCACTGTCTATAATCACAATGTTATCGACATATATAACCAAAAGAATACATCCAACACTTGAATGTTTGTAAAATATTGAATAATCATTCATTGATCTCAGCAAACCAAACTCCAGCAAAACAGAACTAAATCTCCCAAATCAAACTCTGAGAGATTGTTTCAAGCCATACAATGATTTCTTCAAACGACAGATATAACTAAACTCCCCCTCAGCAACAAAACCTAGAGATTGCTCCACATATACCTCCTACTACATCACCATGAAGAAAGACATTCTTTACATACAACTGATACAAAGGCCATCCAGAAGAGACAGCAAGAGAAATAAGCAGACAAACAGACGCCATCTTGGCAGCAGGCGAGAAAGTATTAGTATAGTCAAAACCATAAACTTAAGCATAGCCCTTAACCACCAAACGGACTTTAAGACGAGCAACGGAGCCATCAGGATTAACTTTTACGACAAACACCCACTTGCAACCGATAGCATGCTTGCTGACAGGTAAAGGAACTAGATCTCACGTCTGGTTGGCCTTAAGGGTCTCCATCTCTTCAAATCATTATCTATGTCCACCTAGGAGAAGAGAGAACTTCAGATAAAGACTGAGAAACAAATACAAAGTCCAAAGCAGAGATAAATGTCTATAATGAAGAGGATACTCTAACATAAGAGATATGAGCGAAGATAGGATACGTAACTCACTTACACTGGCCTTTTTACACGGTGAAAAATCCAAATCAGAGGGTAAAGAGGATGTAGGAGCAGCCAATGACGAAACCATAGAAGAAGGTGAAGGATCAGAACCATGAGCAACCAACGAAGAATCCAAACCACGAGTAGCCGACATAAGAGCAACAACAAGAGGAAAAGCACACCCATTTAAATGGTCTAACTAATCAAAGACGACCCGACGAGGGCCGCGGGTATACACCCGAAGACAAGGGTCGAGCAACAGGTTAGGTGGAGAAGCTGGAACGGGCGACGACGACAATGGATTCGTAACTAACTCGTGGACGAGAAGATCATCCATAGAAAAAGATGACTTGGATGGTAGCCTAAGTGATGGTGAAGAAAAGCTAAATGGGGTAGCCTCGTCAAATACATTAGTAGAAATGCAGTCATAGAATCGTCCCAATTCAGAAGAGTAGTACCAATATCCTTTCTATGTGCGAGAATAACCCATAAAATGCACCTCAAGGACTTAGGATCCAACTTTACAAGATGTGGTCGGATATCCTAAACATAACATGTATACCCAACAATACACAGAGGCAAATGATCAAGGGGCTGGCCAGGAAATAACACACTGTAAGGGATCTTCTCCTTAAGAATAGACGATAGCATTTGGTTGATCAAATATACAACAGTCAACATTGATTCACTTCAAAACACCTTGGACACATCTGTCTAAAACATAAAAATTTGGGTAACCTCTAACAAATGACGATTGTTCTGTTTAGCAATCCTATTCTGAAAAGGAGTATCTGGACATGAAGATTGATGAATGATCTCATGCTAACTCATAAAGGTAGTAAAGGAACAAAAGTATTCCCGCACATAATTACTAGGAAGAATACGAACATACATCGAGAACTGCGTCTGAATCTCAGCACAAAAGATAGTGAATACAGATAATAACTCAGACTGAGACTTTAAAATATATAACATTGTCATGTAGGAAATAGGAATAATAAACAACAAATGTGACAAAATAACAAAAACCAATGCGGGACTAAAATGGACAAGGTCCGTAATATCAGAGTGAATCAGCTCAAAGGAGCAGAAGCCTATGTATCACTCCGAGGCATATACGTGGCTCTATGATATTTAGCGAACTGGCAATATTCACAAAATAGCTAGCACACCAAATGAGCCTCAGGGCACGATCTCTTGAGGCTAGAAAGAGATGGATGACCCAAACAATTATGAAGATCAAGAATAGTAGAGGAAACTCTAGATCAGCCATAGATGAACCAATGTCCAATATATAAAGCTCTCCTCAGGTTCAACGACCTTTACCAAGAAGTTTTCCTATTAAAAGATCTTGAGTCTCACAAGAACCAACACATAGACAACACGACAGTGATGAGTCCAAGTCAATGCACTAACAGAAAACAGATTTAAGAGAACATCAGGTAAATAGAGAACTGAAGAACTGGTGTAGAGTTGTGGCTCAAATCCCTTGTTCACTGTTGCAGTCAGGCGCCCGACGAAGATTGATTAGGCGCCTAGCGTGCCACAATCAGGCACCAGACGGAGGAGCTCAGGCGCGCACAGACAGAAGTCGAAGAAACAGCCTCCCTTAGGCGCCCGACGGGCACAGGTTTTGTGATCCTGATATTCTATCTTTTGTTTTCAGTATAAATATAACCCATATGTTTAGGGTTTAATAAAAAGATAAGTCAAGAGGTCGAAACATTGCCCTCTGCTAGGGTTTCAAAGATTCCATTGTACTCATTGATTTGATAGTAGATTGTTCTCCTTCATCTGTGGCTTTTCTCCCTGTGTTGTCAAAGGTGTGCCTGAGGCGCGAGACGCTTCTTTACTTCTCATAAGAAGCTTCTCATCTTCTTTTGCTTCTCTGTTTTTTCTTTTCTTTTGCTTCTCTGTTTTTTCTTCTCTCCATTTGCTTCTCCACTTCTCTTTCTTGTTTTTTTGCTACTTCTCCATCTTTCTTTTGTTTCTCTGTTTTTTTCTTCTTGTTCCTTTTTCTTCTTTTCTCAGACTCCTCTCTGTTTTTTTTCTTCTCCTCTGCACCTTCTCGTTGCTTCTGTTTTTTTCTTTTCTTATTCTCTACGAGCAGCTTGTTTCTATTTTTTTTTTTTATTTTAGATGTGTTTTTTTTTACATTCCTTTAATTTGCTTTTGTTTTGTTTTCTTAGGTATATTTAGTATTACATAATACATATATGCTATATGGAGACGAGTTCTTAGATATTGTGATATTATTTTGTGCTTGACTGCTTTGTTAACTTATTTACTATTTCGTTTATATCTTGGTAAACTTATTAACTATTTTGCCTTTGATGTAGGTGATGTCTACTTTTAGTTTACTATTATGTCGGATTTGAAATATTATTTATGTATGTGACTATGTGGTTGTATCTTTTAATATAGTTGTTCATATGCTACAATTATATTTTACATGGATATATAAACATTTAAGAAAATGTGTGCCTCACCTACATGAGGCGCGTGCCTGCTCCTTGCACCTCACACCTAGGTTCCAGAGATCTCTGGCGCCTCAGTGCGCCTCGCGCCTCTGACAACACTGAATAGAGGTGTGATTTTGTTTACAAAACTGAGAAACAGAAATGAGATTTTGTTTGATGGATGGAACACAGAGAACATCATCGATGGGTAATAGACAAGCCGCTTCCATCACCGATGAGAACATCATCAGGACCATCATAAGTCTTGCGGAAGGAGAGATTGGAAAGATCAGAGGTAATATGATGAGAGGCACCGGTATCCAATAGCCAAGAAGGAGAGGAGCGACCCGGACAAGTGCTAGTGTGATGGACACGAGGTGGAACAGGAAGCCCAAGTTGGCGTTTGAGTTTAAAGCAAGCAATGGCAGTATGTCCCTTTTTATCACAATATTGGCACACCACGGCAGGGGATGACTTAGCCTTATGATTGGAAGAGACAACGCCTGGGCGAGAAGCGTTGGGGGGACTATGGGTAGTACTATGATGCTCAACATTATGCCGAGAGAAGGACTGGCTAAAGCGGGGCTGCAAATCAGTAGCATGAGCAGTGATGGGTGAAAGCTTATGCTTCTCATGGTGAAGTAAAGCTTCATATTCAACAAGCTTATCATGGAGTTCTTCAAAACTGATGACTGTGTCACGAGCACGGATGGCTGCGGCAAGATTTTTAAAAGCAGGCCCGACACCATTCAGAACATGAAGTACAAGGGTAGACTGTGGTACCAATGTGTTAATCAGTGCATGATCATCAGCGATGTTGCGAATGAAGCCCATATATTCGGTAATTGAACGAGTGCCACACGGTTAAGAGAGCTGGTCGGTTAGACCCATGATACGAGAGGATGAAGCGTTAGCATAATATTTTTGAAGACGTTGCACGACATCAGCAGATGTCTTGGATGAGCTAATGAGAGGAATCACACGATCTGAGAGTCTGAGACGGATGAGAGAATGCCATGAAAAATAACTTGTCTTGACACTGCCATAAGGAAAAGGCTGGATTTGGAGTGCTAGAGTTAGCATTAGTAATCTCCGACGGTGTGCAAGGGTTGGTGCCGTCAACATAGCCCATCCAATCATTGCCAATAAGTAAGGAGTCAAATTGAGCACGCCAAGAGGGGTAGTTGTCAGGTGTGAGCTCGAGGGGAAGTTGCGTAGTGTTGAGTGCGATTAGGGAAGGAGTGGATGAGAGTTAGAGTCCTGATGAGAGGAGAACCGTACTAGCAGGAGAAGTAGTTGAAGCAGAAGATGTAGACGTAGTTGAAGCGGAAGAGGAGGCCATGAGAAAAAGGATCGAATAAAACTCATGAGAGTAAAAGTGGCTCTGATACCATTTAGAGAAGAAGGAGCACACAGATAATTACAGGTCTTGGATGATATTCAGTATGAGAAGCTCCTCCTTAAATAGAGAAGCACCAATGTGAAGATACAATGTATATGAGCAGATCATTACTTCCCTAAGTACAATGTACATGATTAGTAGGCTAACAATCACAGTAGCATATTCATGTACCTAGGAGAATGGAGAAGATACATAAAATAAATAGATTCAGATTATGATGAGATGAGTTCCCTAATAGTGGCATCCATTTTCAAACTTGCATATTGTATTCATCTTCCTCCCTGCTAGTGACCAACTAACGTATCCATTAGGAGCATTGTAGCCCTTGTTAGCCCATGCAATGGTAACCACAATGCTGGATCAACTTTGATACTGTATGTAGTGCCCCAAGCACAAATTAGCCCAATCTCAAAGGCCCCTGGGCTTTTGTTCTTCATTGGGCCCAACAGAAGGGAAGAGCTCTTGTTAGTGGTAGTCTACTTAAGTCTTGTGATGAGTATTCATCTCCCTGGTCTACCTGATGACAATTGCTTACAAAGGTTCAACTGTGCAGTGGAAAGCCAATGCAGTTAAACTCAGTGAATTTTATATCGTTGTTTCTGCACCTTTCCTGGTTAAAATGATAGTATTGTTGACCTTGTCTGGTATTTTATGCAGGTCATCAGCACCGCAAGGACGTGCAATTGTATATTGATTGTTCTGGATGCCATAAAGCCCATCACACACAAGCGATTAATAGAAAAAGAACTAGAGGGATTTGGGATAAGGTAAAACTTGATGTTGGTTAATAGATTTTCTTTGCTGTCTTGATGTTAGTTAATAAATTTCTAAACCTTATTTTTCTAATATGTGCCCATTTTAGGGTTTTTGATTTATCTCTATCTTTGATTTACATCTTTTCTATATCATGTAGTGAATGCTTGGTGGATTTTGATGTTTTTATTTGTAACTCTAGTTGGAAGACTGGACTCCACGTTTAAAGTGAGCATATTAGCAGCATTTATGGAGCTTTCACTTCCTCTCAAATGAGCTATCAAGAGGATGTTGATCTGGAGGAAGTTGATTGATAGGTTTCTGGGTTTTCTTCCCATGTCACCTGGAGTCATCTCTGTAGTTTTTTCTAAGGAATTTGGACCTGCCTTCTCATTTTTTATCAAAAAATTTAGGCAGTCAAAAAGCTTTTTATTTGGTTCCCCTCTTCTTCGTCTCATTTAGATCAAAACGATCTATGTGATCAAGAAGCTTTCTATTTATTCTCTCCTTTTTGACAAGGGTGCAATTGATGTTTGTAAGCAAGAATGAAGGAAAGAGTGTCTATCTAGGTTAACCCTAGTACACACACAAGTCATAATCGATAGTGACGACTAAGGAGTCGTAGGCGACGATTAAGGAGCCGTAGGC
>JAOWBR010156807.1:0-12750 GCA_028571145.1 Dionaea muscipula
TTCCCGTGCATAGGGACGGACATTCCCCTCCCCCTTTCATTTTTTACAGAACCGACCCTAAGGTATGAGGCAACGGATTCCCCATCCCTTTTATTTTACGCTCCCCGAGTGTCTGTGAAACTTGTTTGCCCTTCGGGGAGCATTCGCATTAGGCATCCATTAGCGCATGGCTATCGCACAAACACGCACGATCATCTTTTTCTTTTCTTTTTCTAGGTTGGCAGAAACCTTCCAAAAGCCCCAGCCTCACAGTACCAGCTTAGTATCACTCATAGTAACCTACGATTCTTAGAAAATCATCTATAGTCTTAGGAACACTGTCCTGTCATACCCCTCATATGCATACCATATGCTTGTCTGTGATTCCTTACCCTATGCGTGCAAAAAGATCTTTGTATTATATCTCATGGCTAGTAGTCATACCTCACTAATTCTATAAAGGTTATGACTCAAAGTTCAGGGATATAATCACCACCAAGGGATACCTAGTGAGCTGTCTCCTGGTCACTAGC
Source organism: Dionaea muscipula (assembly GCA_028571145.1). Taxonomy (NCBI): domain Eukaryota; kingdom Viridiplantae; phylum Streptophyta; class Magnoliopsida; order Caryophyllales; family Droseraceae; genus Dionaea; species Dionaea muscipula. Next base: position 513 of record JAOWBR010156807.1, read on the forward strand.
AGATTTGCAGAACTTGGATACGTCTTCCCAGCGGTTGTTTAGCATCAACAGAGTTAGAACAGATCGTAGAAATCCTAATCACTTCCTCAGCTCCTCCAGTTTCTTCTGTGATACCTTCCTCTGTACTTCTACTCCCAATTTCCATCAGTACCCAGACACAATATTTAGCATCATCATCATATCAACCCCCTGACCCAATGCTTATCCGCATGATGTTCATGATAGAAGGATTCCAGGGCCGAATGGGGCAGATTGAGGATAAGCTCCGGACCTATGGTGCCTACCATGCTGCTCAGGCTCATCTGACATTTCCATCAGCACCTCTGTCCACACCCAGGGCATTTTCATCGGTACCTCTGTCCCTGCCAGGAGAATTTCCAATAGCACCTGTATCAATGCCAGGATCATTCCCACAGGAGCAGCCCACCTTCGACATCCATGCCCATGCCAGGGGTCTTCCCATATTCCCATCCTTTTAGAACCAATCCATCCCCCGTGTTTCTAGTTATCAAGCTCGAAGCTTCTTTACGTACCCAAATCTTACAAACACATTTCTCTCAACCCATCCAGGTGATGGGCTCGAACTGCAAGTGCACAGCCTATCGCAGTAATAAAAAGTTATCGATCCCACGAGGACTGGATATTGAGTACTGGCCACTACATACAATTTATATTAGCTCAACAAATTGGAAATAAGAAAGTGTCTGGATATTGAGGATTGGATATTAGTTTAAAATCCTGACGCCAATTAAATGAGGAGAAAATTCAGTTTAAGAAAGTGTCTGAGATCAGGTTTCACCACAACTACGTCTAATGATGTAGATCAAATATTTCCCTCAGTTACCGATGCCGACAATGAAGGTGAACTATCCTAAAATAATTATCGCACCCTCTCGGACTACAATAACTAGCCTAATCTGACCCGCTCTCACTCTTGTGCAGAGTTTATCGTATTAGACTCGTAAGGTCGATGATAAATCATAAATCCTCAAGAAGAATTAATCGACTCTCGTGAATGAAATCCTCAGACTCAATCTTAGAGTTCAGTTGACATGTTTCCCCTCTCGTTCTGTCATACTATCATCTAAGATCATGCTAATTAAATTCTCAATCAATCCCTACAAGTATTAAGGTCTCATTCAATATCGGGTTCCCCTCTCAGTTCACCACACAATATTTAATGGGTTTCTAACAAACTATTTCACTTCTCAGTCCATCACAGGTCGTCTAAAATCATGCAGAAATCAAGAAAAGATAATTTCAAGCATTAAGAAAAATAGGAATTGAATCAAGAGTCTACGACATCTCAAACTGAGGAAATTAAGTATTCAATCTGACATCAGTTCAACATAGTTGGGCTAATCCCGATCCCATAATAAAGAGACTACTCGCACATCATCGGATTACAAATCAAATAAATTAATCCAAGATCCATTTTATAGAAATCTAACGAAAAGATCGACGTTACCATCGAATCCTTTGATGAAGACCATTGACCTCCTCGTTCCGATCTCCGGATCAGTCCACTCGACCTTCGTCTTCTCTTCTAGTCGAGTTTCAGATCTGCAGCCGCCAGTCAGTCGATAGCTTCATAGATCATCTTCTATTCTTCTTGCAACTTTTTATAAGGAAATTCGGGTTTGGCTGCCTGTACAAGGCACAAGAACGCATTCACAAGAACGCAAGTACGCATTAACTCAACTACAAGCGAGTTTGCACTAAAACATTCTAAAAATCATCAAAACATGCACAAATTAGAGTTAAGCCATGACATAAAAACATGTAAAATCCACCATTATCAACCCCTTCAAGCTTAAACCTTTCTTGTCCTCAAGAAAGTTTCAAAATAGTACATTGGCGAAACTAAGAATGCAAACCATTAGCAAGAACAACCAACTCATCAAGTACTCATAAAATGTCATAACGAGATGCAAAACACATTTACACTAGCCAACATTCAATCCCCAAAGACAACAAGTAACCAAAATAGTAGACTCACACTGGGAACCGGGAATAAACTGGCACACTCATGTGTATAGATAGGCAAGTGTTTCACTCAATTTCTTCCAATGGAAATACTCTACTATAGGCTTGCTTATCTTCTTAATCTTCGCCACTTAGATTACAAGCAACACATGAATCAAAAGGTCTTTTAAGGGTTGTAAAGGGGCTTTGGTTAAACGGTGAGAAATAATCTGGACATGTGGTGCTTAAACTATAAAGTCCATGGAGCACTAAGCATCATTTCAAATAACAACCAGGTACACCAACACCTACATTCACGTACTCAATTTGAAGCACATCCCTATATCCCAACTCAAGCTTAGAACATTTCTTTTCGTGTATTTCCAATGTTTCTTTCACATATCCTCCTCTTTGCACAGTCTTTCATTCAGACTTAGTTTTTCCACAACTGCTTCCTCTTTGTCACACATTTTTTTTTTTTTTTTTAATGCAGCTTTCAACTCATATTCTTCTTTCTCATTTAACATTCAGCTTGTGTTTTTTCCCCCTTTTCAGAGCATGTTTTTCACATTTTAGAGCCTTCACATCTCTTCCTTCATTTAGCCATGATTCTCATTTGTGCCCCATCTCTTTGTTATTCAATCGTTCATAGAATTCTTCTCAACACTCTTTGTTCTCTTCATTCAATAGCCAACTTTACACTTTTGTCTTCCAACACTCAATACTTAGCCCATGTAACAAAAATTAATTCATGCCCAGTAATAGCTTTCACAATCAAACCCAACCCCTCCAAGCTTAGAGTTCAGCACATCCACAAAGAACACATCAATGATCAAACAATGCTCCACTTCTCTATAGCAAGGCAAAAATTGGAGTATCACGTAAGTGGAATGAAAGTTAATCTTGTGGACTAATTTGAAGAAAAGGCCTAGCTCAAAAGGGTTTAACAATGGAAAAATTTTCATGGGATAGGCTATTTGGCTTTGTAGCGCATTCAAGATCAAGAAAGAATTACTTAAATCATTTCCATGTTCGTTGCATGCATCCATATAGCCTCGATAAGAATCAAAGCAAGTTCAAGAGAACTACAACCATGGAACAAAATCACACATGAGGGAAATGAGACTGAAAATAATGTAAAAGTTAATGGCTCAAGATCTCACGTGGCAAATCGTCTACTAAGCTAGTTGTTAACGCTTCTTCCTGCAACTGCTAACGTGGAAGATCGCCAACTGCCACGTGTCGAACACCTGTACACCAGCTGCACACGTAGCAACTCTACGTTAGAAGGCCCCAAGGTAGAACCTCGGGAAGACCCCTCCGACGCTCAAGTCAGCACTTTTCCAAGTGATGGAATTTGTAAGCTAGAGCAAGAGAGTTCTTCAGAGTTTAGAGTTCGTACCTCAAATGATAGAGCGGAAAGCTCTATTTATAGAGTTCGGAGCAGGAGCTCGTGAGATTACTGTTTTGCCCTCACTGGCTCTTCAGGAACATTCTAGAACCAACGGCATGCGTCGGTATTCGCTATTGGGCTCGGCCCATTTTCACGTACTTGAGCCCACGACCCAACTTAGTACGAAGGATCCTGTCTTGAGGAAAATATCAGCAGGGTCCCTGAGTGAAGCATACCCTTGCAGGATGCATACCCATGAACATCTCGGTCAACTCTCGGATACCCCAGGACGACCAGTGTAAAAAACAGACACACGGGTGACTCCAGCGAGGGCCGCCCGACAACGAGGACCGAGCCTGGAGTGACCACCGACGCCCATGGCGGCATGGCCGATCGGCGATCAGCCTTGTATCAGCTGGCCGGTCAAGGTGATCGCCCATGAAGGCTGCCCGGCCGCCATGGATCATGCCGGCGAGCTGGTCGGTCACCGTGAAGCCCGTCGATGGGCTGGCCGGTCGAGAAGGCCTCTCTGCTGCCCGCGGATGCTATGCCCGGTCACCGTGAAGCTCTCCTTGCCCGAGCTGAGTGACGTACCTCGGAGCCGTTCCATCGCCGGCGTGAGGGAGCTCTTCCCCGGAGATAGGAAAGGCGACGAGACGGTGGTGCGCTGGTCACCTTATGACCGGCCATGGAGGAGCTCGCCGGTCACCATGTGACCGGCCATGGAGGAATTCGTCGATCACCCTGCGACCGGCCATGGAGGAAGAAGCAGGTTGTCGATCGTCGGAATTGTTCACTTGGTCGGGGAGATGTTCGGAGCTTCGGCCGGCCAGCCACGGAGGTCCCAGTCGTCATGCATGGCCGGCGCTCGATGGCCGATGGGCTGTGCATGCCCATGCAGCCTCGGCCGGCCGCGAGCCGCTGGTGCCCGGTCTCTTTGACCGGTCACCGGTCACTGGCCGGTCGGCGACCGACCTCGGGGCCTCCTGGCCGGTCGGTCGTCGACGGCCACCTCGAGCGGCGCCCGTCCCCCGGGTCTCGGGTTTACGCGCATACCCCTTGATCCTTAAGTTTTTATTATTATTGATTTAGTCCACGTCGTCCACCTACATGGCGGGGTCGCGTCCACGTGTCTCCACGTGTCTTGGTATATAACACGCACGTGATATGTATTTTTCCCGGTATAACAAGTTTAATTATGCTTGTTACATATGATTTAAGATTTGTTGACGATCTATGCTCGGACTCGTGAGCTGTCTTTTGGCTATTTGTTTGTCTGCTTGATAGGTAAGGAGCGGTAGCCTATAGAGATTTCCATGTGGACTTCTCATCGACGTATGGGTCAAGACCAGATTTAGTATAAAGAAGCATGTCACTTGTTTTCTTTATATATATAAGGCATGATGTATGTATGTTGTCTCTGCATTTATATGCTGTCTCTGCATAGTCAAAGTCTAATATGCTGTCTCTGCATAACTCCAATTGAATAACGTATTAGACACGAGATGGTTAAGTCCCTGGAATATACTTCCTTAAGGGTGAAATGACTGACCTTTCTGAGGGTGACCACGGCCACCTTCGGGTGTAACAATGTCCATAAGTATTTCTGCTCGCCACAGGGGAGTAGGGCGGTTTATAAGCTTCTAGTGACTGTACATTGTCTCTGGTATTCTCCATGCCAGGATGTACGCCAGTAGTTGGGGATCCCTTGTCTTTGTTACAGGTTATGGCAACCATTTCTCTCGTGACCGTCTATTTACTAGACATAAATAAAGAACTAAATGAGGTTGTCTCCGTCTCAAGAGAATAAATGAAAGTATGAGGCTGACACTGTCTCGTCTTCATCCTATATGCTGCTTATGATAGTCATCCATATACTTATAAGGCATGCTAGACTATAGATTTATACATTACTATATGTATGTTTATATTAATGGCCCTCTACCCTTACTCAACCTAGTCGGTTGACAGTGCTTCACTGTGGGTTCAGGTACCCGGGATGACTGATGGGATGGATACCAATGACGAGACGATGCTCGCCTCTCGAATATTTGTTTGTCGGTTTGTTTGCCTGTTGTGTGGTGTTGTGTCTAAACACTCTACAATAATTATGTAATAAAGACTGTTGTTGTGACTTGACATGAAGCCCGTATGGCTATTCCCCTGACTCTGGGGCAACCTGTAAATATTTGACTGTCACTGTCTTTTGGTATATATGCATGCTAATATTATGTATGCTTGTCTGAACTCTTAGGCTTCAATGACCCGTGGGTCGGTTCTACGGGTTATCGCCGGTTCCACCCGGGCTGGGGTGTTAAACATCTCGTATGTGAGTTTTTTATTTAGGTTTATCGCACATTTTACGCATGATTCACGCACTAGGATTGGTTGTAACCGGTTAGAATTCCGGTGGTTGAATGTGTATGATGTATGCGTATGTTTTATTTTGCTGCGTTGTATTTTTTATGTTCGTCGATTTCGGTTCGCCGCTTCAATTCTGTGTTCGCAGTAGGAGCCCGACACGGCCGTGTCGCTCGCTTCTTGTCACCTGCGTGTCTACTCGACACGGCAGTGCCGCTCCCCAGACTCGAGCAGTTTGCGGCTCGACTCGACCGGGCCATTTTTGCTCGGCCGTGACCTATCCCTTTACGTGTTGGGGTCTGTTTGAGTCCGTTATTGCACGATTAGTCAGCGGGAAAAATTTTTGTTGCCCAACGTACGCACCAGACTAGTTCCGCACGCTTCCGCCGGGGCCCCGTTTGCTCGGGGCTCCCTTCAAAATCGACACGAGTAATCACCCAAAATCACTCTTTCCTCCAATTTCAGTAGTAATGTTTTGATTTTCGGTTTGTTTAGACTTTGATTTGGGTTGTGATTTTATTTATTTGGGTTGTCGATTTTTTGTCGATTTGGGTTGCAGATTTTTTGTTGATTTGGATTTTGCCCTTGCTAGCGTTGGGCAGTCGTCGCCGTCCCGCCGCCATTGGTTCTGGTAGGCCGTCACCGACGAGCAGTTCGTCGGAATCTGATGGCTAGAGTAGTAATCATCGATGATGCTTGCTTGATTATTGTGTACATGGATTCTAAATTGATCTTTCAGATTGTGCACTACAAGGTAATTAATAAGATAAATCTCCGGAAACAATGCATGGATCATTCGTTTTTCTAGATTATAAGATTCTCTATTAATTCAATGATCATGCACGGTCTGATTAAGACTTACATATATACATACTTGATGCAGTACTTTGAAGAGAGTCTAGATTACAGGCATCCTACATACAACACTAAATTTGGTGTACATACTGTGGCCTTGACAAATTAATCATTTCATGGGGTCATGATGAGTACATGTACTTGGTATGTATAAACTCACAAACAAACCCATATTTGATTCTAACTCGGAACATGGATACATTTACGTCGTCCTTCTACATTTGCTTAATTTTCATCTAGCAATTATCATTGGTGTTGCCTGCTAATTGGAATTGCTTGATCTTAAGCATTCCCCAGGTTGCAAAGGTAAATAAGACAACTCTTCCACAAACTGCCCTGTTTATAATAAGATTTCACTCATTCTACGGTAAATTTGCATCAGAATCTGTTAACTTATATACATCATGGTTCTTAGTTATAATCTATGGAAGAATCATCATTTATTGTACATTATGGTTATACACACAACATCGCACCATGAAGGAGATCGAGTACAGTTACCTAATAAATGAAGACAAGGAGAATATGAAATGGCTCAACATTTTCAAGTAGGGTCACCAATGTGCGGTCCCTGGGTATAATGTTCCAATTTACATTGTTGATCCTTTTATTTTTGGATTTTGATGACTTCTCATTGTGATTGACATTGGGATTGATATTGTTTTGGCGACTAGAATCTTAGTAGTTCTCATCTGCAAGCACGAATTTGATGCGCGGTACCAGAAACCTAAAGATAAGTTGTGCACAATTATATTTTTCACTTATGAAACATGTATATAGCTTTGATCTTCTATCTACAAATTGAAATTGCTTCTTCTTAAGCTTCTTGCAAACAATTTGTACTGTTGTAATTGTGGTTTTAAATGTAAATTTCGTCTTATATAGTAATGGATTATAGACTCTTAGAGAATCGTTGTTAACTATTACGTCATCGATGACGGGTCTGGTGTAGAAAATAACTTTAATATTTTCAATGAATATAATACAATCTTTAAATAATGAATATAACTATTTACAGATCAATAATTTCCATGAATATAATTATAGTGGTTTTTTTATATAGTTTGTCAATTAGCTAATGGGAAGGAGAATGTTTATCATGACGAAGGCACGAGTATCCCCTAGTATATATATATATATTTGTCTGTGCCGTTGGCACCGATGAGTAATTTTACAATTAAGACAATGCACACTTTCACCAAGTACATCATCATTGTTAGAATTCGTCAATTCGTCTCGCTGGATTAAGTTCGAACTTACTGTATTTTATCTTTCTCACTGACATCGTCGCATTTTTTTACGAACATCTACTTTTACAAATAGCAAACCCTGATCATATGTAATTCTATAGCTAACTATACCATCTGGTCCTCCACAAACAGAGGCAGGTGTTCAACCAACTTATAAGTAATTTAATGGAAATATCTATGATATCAATAAAAGTCGAAGCCATCCATCAATCACCAAATCCTTGTTGAATTTTTACCACCAGGTAAATAAAGATAAGATCAGATACGGGTTGAGATATTCTATTTTTTACCATCCATCAATGACAACAAATATATGTCACTCCGCCCATTTATTTGTGTCTCTCCGCCGATTGTTGTAGGTGATTGTAGGAACTCATAGATAAGCTTAAGAGTCCTAAAACCAACATCAGTAACAAAAGATGTTGTCATTTTATCTTCCTTATAGACGTCGCCATATTTTTTTTTATTTATGAAAATAAAAGTAGAGAATTTAGTTCGAACTCGCTGTGTTGATTTAGTTTAAAAATGAGTTGAAAATATGATATTTCGTATCTCGTCAACCAGTTGCTATATAGTTTTCGATAAAGTTTCCGATAAACCAATAGGATACTACATCAATCTTTCATGAACATCCCGCAAGGTAGGAAATTACTAATATTAAATTTAGGTTTCAGGCTTGCTATCAGAACAACTAAGCAGAACTATATTTACAAAACAACTATCTACATATACAAAACAATACTTCAACTATCACATGAACCTAAAGATTTTTATGAATAAAAAAATTACTACTTCAGCTATATATAAAAAGCACCTCAAACTTATTATCTATACAAAACGCAACCAAAAGCACACCAAACTTTATACACAAACTGTCTAAATTTTCACACATGCTAGAAATTGTTCATGTGTCTCAAAAATATACTCAACTATCACATGCTATTTACACCAAAAGCACACCAAACTTACTCTATACATAAACTATCACAAAATCACTGAATGAAGCTAAATCACAGAGAACTAAATTATAGACACACACAACTAAATCACAGAGGAGCTTATTTAATTTGGTCGATTTAGTTTGAATATTTAATTTGGCTGATTTTGTCTGGGAAGAGAAGAGATTATCGGGGAGAATGTGTCTCAAGCTGCTGTCATTATTATTCACTTAAGTTATTATGAGAGACCAAAAGTAGACAGTATAACAACAAGGATTGACCATTCATGCGAAGTTTTGCAAGTCAATTTGCAAAAAATTAAATATGCTAGAAGTATAAGGATTGCTAATAAAGGCAACCCAGAATCTGCATTTGAAAGACAATAGACTTCACCTTTCTGGGAGGTCACATTCATCATTGTTGTTGGGGTTATCATCCTTGCCAGCGTCATTTCCACTACCATTGCCATCAATAGCAGCTGCATTCACTTCCTTTGGCACCAGACCATTAGGTGTTGGAGTTGAACTACCTTTGTTTTCTGCAGCAAGGGAAAACCAACGAGGAGCTAAAAACCCAAGAAGGGACAATACACTCCGAAAGAAGATCAATTTCTTTTTCATGAACTAACAAGTTGATTAAAAAAAATGAACCTTGTGAAGTATCTTGATCAAAGTCATTAGATGGACTGGGTGCATTGTGATGATGAGGGGAAGGAATGGGAGACCCGACAGATGTATTATGAAATGGCTGGTAATGAGATTTCAAGTCCATCAACTTCAGATTCATTAGCCTCCAGCCTTGGAACTCAAGGGCTTGCTTCAAATCTGCCTGCTGCTCTAGCTTCCTTCTCCACAGCATCTTTTGAGTATTATACAACATTCTTGATCCTGCAGTCATTACAATTTGCCTTTTCACTTAAGCAACAAAATCAAAATGTTATCCAGAACACAATGCATAATTTAATGTAGGTAAAGAAATCCTAATCTAATGCATCAGAACCTAATGCAGGTAAAGAAATCCTAATCTAATGGATCAGAATCAAAATTCTATGTACACTTTTGATATTATAGATGTGACCATAATCTAATGCAGGTAAAGTACTCCTTTGACAAAGGTGTTAATTTGACCTACATCTTTCCGCTGATGGAACTTCATCAACTATTTCCAATCTAATGCCTAACATCAGCTAGAGCCCATTTTATCCCAAAATGAGCCGAAAACCATTAGCCAAAACATTTTGACGTGATTCACGTTCTATTGGTTTTAGAAACTTGAAACCTAAATGTTCACACAACTAAGGAGTTCTGTGTCAGACTCTTCATGTTCTATTTTGACTTTTCCTTTTAACTGTAGCTCTTTAAATCATGCCTTAATTTATTTTTCTGTCAATGCACTATGATAGAAGTTTTTTATGTGGATAATTATAGGACCATTGCATAGAGCACTTGAAAAAAAAATGTAAAACACAAATTGGTAATTTCGTTCTGTCAAATCAATCTTTTGCACTATGATAGTAGCTACTGTCTCTATTAGTAAAATAGATTCACAATCGTATTGCCAGAAGAATCAAACTAATTTGTTCACGAAAATACCAACATCGTTATAGAAAGACACCAAATGGTGTTGGACCTGTAGCAACCTGGTGCGTAAAACGAGGTCACTCAAATGATGGGACTTGAGGCAAACATAAAGATCAGAGAACAACTCAAGTCACACAAACAAATGCGAAACAAATGGAATTGATGAAGTGTTTACAAACGAAGGGAAATACAAAACAATATACACGCTGATGTGAAAGTGAGAATGTGTGCTCCCTTGTACGTAAAGCAGCTAGACTGGTATTTATATCAATATCAAACAAATCTAATCAAATCGGGAGAAAATAATCTTCCCGAGATTCTAGCCTAAAATACAGGACTTGCCTAAACAACCTAGATACATTGAATCTAGATAAAACAGGCAGAGGCGGCAAGTCCCTGAGGCAGGGTGACAGCATCCGTGGCGAAGGCTTGAAGCAGTGACGAGGCCAGTCTTCTCTTATGGCGAGAGCTTCAACTCTAGAACACTTCAAGTTTTCACAAAAACACCCAAGATGATCAACGGAGTCTACACATCATACGGATCATCTTCACAAAGTGGGCGACAAGATACAAAACCAATCTTGACAGACAAGGATAGCCATCGCCATGGGCATATGGACCAGTCATCGCCATGGCGACGACCTCTTCCAACTTCAAAACCACGAATCTTCAAACCCCCAAATTTGGTCCATAGACCATACACAACATGAGAAGCATCATGGAAGTGGCCAAACTTACCACACTTCTCTGAATCACAAAATACGCCTAGGTGACGCCACAATAGTGAGTTAACGCCACAGGCATAACTGGGACCCTGGTGCCACAAGTAGGAGAAGACCTGATGCCATGATACTGTGGCATCGCACATCATCACAAATCTCCACCTCGATGCCAACACCAAATCTTAAACACAAACAAACCTGAAAACATCTACCACATGACGCCATCTGCTCAAAACAAAAGAGGACACTTACCCATTCCAATCAAAACAACACAGTGATAAAACTTAGCAGAAGTGACCACCTTGGTAAACATATTAGAAGGGTTATCCACTGTACCAATCTTGGCCACGTGCACATCACCATCCTTTATATGTGATCTGATGAACCGGTACGAACATCAATATGCTTCATTCGTTCATAGAACTGATCATCTCTTGCCAAGAAAATAGAAGACCGGTTGTCACAGAACACTGAGCGAGACATCTGTGCAATCCTAAATGACTCCACCGAATGACACAACCATTGTGCTTCCATGATTGCCTCACTTAACGCCACATACTTAGCCTTAGAGGAAGATGGCGCCACAATGCTTTGCAAGTTAGCCTTCCAGCTAATGGCGACGCCAGCAAAGGTAAACACATATCCAGATAAAGAATTCCTCCATCGAAGTCTCCTTCATACTTTGAATCGAAATAGCCAATCACCTGACCGAAGGCGCCAGCTGCACCATAAAAACATAACCCTTGAGAACTTGTGCCCCTCAAATAGCGAAGAATCCACTTCACTGGATTCCAATGGGCCTTCCTTGGATTGATCATAAAACGGCTCACCATGCTAACTATGTGAGCTAAATCGGGTCTGGTGTAAACCATGGCATACATCAAACTCCCCACTGCACTGGAGTAGGGATCTGACGCCATAGCCTTCTCCTCCTCAGGTGTGGATGGGGAATTAGCAACAGACAACGAGAAATGTGCCGCCAACGGAGTGGTGACAGGTTTAGCATTAGTCATGCTAAAGCGATCCAAAACCTTCTCAATGTATGATTGTTGTGAGAGGAACAACTTCTTAAGCTTCCGATCCCTCTGAATCTCCATGCCAATCATCTTCTTAGCATCCCCTAGATCCTTCATATCAAACTCAGTATCAAGCATCTGCTTTACTGAGTCTACGG
>JAOWBR010156818.1:0-12750 GCA_028571145.1 Dionaea muscipula
TCGGACGTGAAACGTAAAATGTCTTAGAATCTCATTTTCTACACATCCACCGTTTCGGATCGTCTCTAAACACTCCATAATAGGTATCGACGTTTTTTGTGGCGTTTTTCTTAGCGTTCCTATAACCGTTCCGATATATATATATATATATAACTTTTCACTATATTTTTTTTTTAGATTTTAACTTTTTCATACACTCTTTTTCATTCTTTCTTTCTCTTTGTTATCTCATTTTCTTGGAAGGAGGACGTGGCAGACACTCTCAAGACACGTGAGCTTTCAGCTGGCCGCCAACTACATATCATAAAGGAAAGAAAACGTTAGTCGTCCCGAGGTATGATCCTCCAGGAAGCCCCTCCGACGCTGAAATCAGCCCCTTGATCTTGGGATGAGAAGTAAGGAAAGTAGAGAGAAACTTGCCTTGAAAAACATACCAAGTAAATAGGAAGAAGACTCCTATTTATAGAGAAAGTTGAAAGGAGGGGGAAGGAAGTTGTTAGATTACCTTTTTGCCCTTATTGTGTATGTGGAGAATATTCTAGAATAAGGGGAGGAAGTTGTTAGATTACCTTTTTGCCCAAGTAATGTGGATTAAACCCAAATAAAGAGATTTTGTATGTGAGGAACCAAGAGGTTCTTGAGCTAGGCTACGTCTGTACTCTTTGATGTTAGTGTTCGATTTTTAAAGGGATGAGACCGACGTGATGATGCTCATACGAGGAGTTGAGTTCCATGCTCGGTCGTGTCCTATGCTTGGTCAAGGTGGTCTTGGAGCCGAGCTCGGCCTCGATCACGAGCCCGACCTTGAGCTGTGCTCGGCCGGCTGCTTATGTTCAGTGGCCATCCATGCTCGACGATTGGGTATGGTCATCGAGAAGGTGAGCTAGACGTCGGTCTTCATGCTTGGTCGTGAGGAGCACCATCATGGAGGAAGGGGAGGAAGCTCGGCGAGGTGACCAGCTCGGCCCTTAGCCTGAGCTCGGCGAGGGGTATGGCAAGCTTGGCCTTCGGCCTGAGCTCGACGTTATGCCAGAGCTCGGCCTTCGGCCCTTGCTGCCACTACGATGCTCAGATGCGGTTTATCCTTGGCAGGGAGAGGGGGAGCTCGGTCTCCCAGCCATGAGCTCGGCCTGTTGGCCTCCTCCATGAGCTCAACATCTTGATGAGCTCCCGAGGTCGGCGTACCTCCTTGCTCAGCGATGGTGGGAGCTCAGTGTGTAGGGGGGTTTTCGTGGAGTTCACCCAACCGACTTGAGCTCGGCCGCGAATGAAGGACCTGCTCGAGCTCGGCTGCTACTCCTCCTCTTGCTTGACGGGATGAGGAGCTCGATGTCTCCCTCCATGCATGGCTACCTTGAGCTCGATTGATATTCCTCCTCATCCCGTGTTCGGTGATACGTCCTTGTGGTCGGTACGAGCTCGACCATGCATTTGTCTTATCCTCGAAGGCTGGCAATGGGGATGGTTGAAGATCGTGGGCATGATCGGCGGTCTCGGGAGGTTCGTATGGCCATACGTCCACGTGAGCACGTACCGGACCCATTCGCCTACGTGTCCTTCTTTAAGCGGTCCACGTAAATTCCACGGTGTCGGATATTTTATGGATATATCATTTGCCCCCAGCCCCGTTGCTTAATTTGTAAGCAATTTAAGGAGAGGAGTTTAGTCTTTGATGCCTTGGGAAGCGTTCCATCATTTCTCCGTCGGGTGTTTATCCTCCTTGTTAAGTTAATGATTATAAATATTCTTGGTGGGTCCCGCTCGACTTCTCTATAAATAGATCACTAAGGCTCTTTATTTCTTCATTCCTTCGGAGCCAGTTCTCCAGAGCTCGAAGCTGTGGAGAGCCATCTATCAAGTTCGGATGGGAAGCGACTTTGCATCCTTACCCCTGTGGGTACTCTCGCGTGAGGGAGTTGATGCTCCTAGAAAAATCCCGGGGGCGGTCAGCGCCTAGGATCCATCAGAGGCGATCATCAAAGTCCCGATCCGATCGAGATGAGGCGGCTCCGGCCGGCGGAGAGGACCCGGTCGGATCGGGGGAGGAGTGAATGGTGATGCGGAGGTGATTCCGACCCGCTCCAAGGAGAGAAACTGGACCTGTGAAACCTAATATGGATGAGCAAACAGGTTAGAGGGTACCCCAGGGAATGACCCCGGGGTGACCGCTCCGATGCTTAAGTCAGCAAGTGTGGAAAATGACTGGTAGCTACTGTGTGTGAGGAGAACCAGGAGATGCAGGAATAAGAGAGAAGGTCAGTCTGGCGTGGTTGGTCAGGAGGACGAGAATCGTCGAATGGGCGTTTGCGCACGGCCGAGGGAAGGCAAGGTCGAGTCGGAAAACGGCCGAGGCTGGCGAAGTGGGTTGGTACCGAGCGTGCACTATCGAGCGTGCACTACCGAGCGTGCACTACCGAGCGTGCACTACCGAGTGTGCACTGCCGGGCGTGCAGAGGGGAGTGAGCCGAGGGAAGAACACCGGGCGTGCACTGCCGGGCGTAACACACCGAGCGTGCACTACCGGGCGTAGCAGACCGGGTGTGATGGTCGGTTTCCGGGTCGGCTGTCCGGGCGTGACAATGGAGAAGAAGATGGGAAAAGGTCCCGAGAAATGAAGGGGCCGATGCCTATTCATAGGCATGGGAGGAGAGAGAATACCGAGCGTGCACACCGTGCGTGCACTACCGGGCGTGCCGTCAAGGGTGGTTTTGGATCGGGAATCTTCGAGAGGCCCGTTTGAGCTCGTTTGAACGTCGATTGACGAACGGTTTGCGCCCACGCGCTCGTGGAGAGATGGAAAATCATCCAGGATGGGTTAGGCCGGGTTTGATCGGGGTTGACCGGGTTAGACCATGGTTTGACCACGGTTGACCAAGGGCTTGGGATCAGGCCGGACGGTCCAATCTCGGACCCTTTGACCACGTGTCTAAAGGGGTAAATCCCCCTATATCAGGAGTGTTTTACACCTTCCTTGATTAGGTAAAGTCTTCCAAGAGGTGCTATGTCTTCTCCTTTTCATGAGTGGTCCTGTGAGCCTCAACTCCGAGAAAATAGAAAATCTCAAAGGAAAGCTGAAAATTATAGAGACCTGTATTTTTAGAATGAAATATATCTTGGAGGGTAGGGATATTTAGAAGGAAACATTTCACACGAAGTTCCCTACATACCCCCTCAGTCCGCTAGGTTTGTAACCAATGGAGCCACATGTCAGTCATCTAGTGAAGAGATGTGTTGATCTCCTAGTGATGCCACTTGTCGGGCAACCAGTGGAGCCACGTGTCGATTGGCGTTCAGCGATTTGAAAGATTTCACACGTGAGTTCTACCCTGGGCTATGCGTTCCACCTGTAGAATATTCTACTGTTCAATAGAAATAAGGTTATTTTTTCCTGTTATCATTAACAAAAATATACAATCAATTCTACACATCATCATTTACGCCATTCATTTTATTTTCGGACTCCAGTCATCATCAAGTTTATTTAAAATCCCAAAACAAATCGAACTGCTGTGATGATAATAATAAAAACACAACCTGTTTTTGTTGTGCATGAATTAGGGATGGCAATGGGTCGGTTCGGTTCGGGTATTGTTAAAACCATACCCGAAACCGAAAATCAAAACCAAAACCATAACCAAACCATTATCCGTTTGGGTCGGTTCGGGTATTACCCGAACGGTTTTCAGGTAATCCGTTACTTGTTCGGGTAACCGTTTACAAAAAAAAATTGCAAAAAATTGTAAAAAATTAAAAAAATGAAGGTTGCAGCGTGTACAATCACAGTGAAAAATATAAAAAAAAAAATGCAGGCTACTGACTGCAGCGTATAGTGAAAATAAAAAAGATACAATTACAAGTGTTTCAAAAATATTAAACAGTAAATTTGGCACAACAGTCAATAATTTTTATTTTGTTGTATTTTCTAAATTATTATTTTTGTAATAACCGTTCGAGTAACCGTTCGGTTTCGATTCGGTTCGGGTAACGGTTTGGGTATCATCAAAACCATACCCATACCCACGGATAATGGTTCGATTATGGTTCGGATAAAAAGAGCGATTTTGGTTTGGGTACCCATCGGTTCGGTTCAAATTGTCACCCCTAGCTATTGGGTTCCAGATTTGCAGAAATGGAAGATAGAGAGAGGAAGATTAATTTCCATCAATTAATGTATGTTTGTCATTTATTTTTTCTTTTTTTTTTGGATTAATCTCAGCCACTGGTTCAGTTTATATCCAATGGTTGTAATTTTGTGTCTAGAGATGTGTCTAATATTGTGTTTATAGATCCCCTATATATATATATATATATATATGTGTGTGTGTGTGTGTGTGTGTGTGTGTGTGTGTGTGTGTGTGTGAGAGAGATAATAAATATATCTTGAGTTTAACTTAATTAATATACGATAACAGTTGAAAATACAGTTGTTGTCTTGTACGTCTCACTTACGTCAATACTTGTCCTGTCACGTAAAATTTGTGTGTCACGTCAGTCGTGTAAGTCACGTCACACCTGTGCGTCACGTCAAACTTATCGTAGCTCGTAGGTCGCAGCTCGCCGCTTGAAATCTACACAGGAAAAAGCTCGTCAGAGCGGTCTCGAGGTCGTCCTCGAGGTTCCCCATCCGATACTTAAGTCAGTGACTTCCAGAGAAGACCAAAAAGATAGGAATTTTTAAAGATGTATGAGAATATCTCGAATATCTGGATCTTGAAATCAAGGAAGTATGAGGGAAATATAGGGGTTGCTTCAAATCCTTAGGGCTTTTGAAAAGTCTATTTTACCCCTTGGCCGCATGTGTCGATCAACCAGTGGAATCATATGTCGAGCAACCTGTGGAGCCACGTGTCGAGTATATAGTGGAGCCACTTGTTGGGCTGCGGGACCCTGTCGGACTGCGGATTGCGGGTAGTGGGACCCACCTCTGGTCGTGGGGCTCACGCACGAGACCCACTTTAGGCTTTGGGTCGGCCCAGGCGCGGTCTGCGGACTTCGGGCTGCGGGACCCACGTGTGAGGTCCATCCTGGGCTGTGGGGCTCACCTGTGGGCTTTTATCCTCCTTTACGCCCTTTGGGCCTTCTGGGCTTTTTAGGATATGTTGAGCCTGTCATACCTGAAAAAACCTTAATATAAAAATATGGTATTTTTATCATGTTAATATTAGTCCCTCCAACTCAATGTGATATCTATCAATATCGCTTGGACTTTACAAAAGTATCAATATATATGGTTGCATGGGCCTGTAGACAGCTCCATGACGCTAATGTGGATGCCCGTAGGTCTTATTCTGGGTTTGTTGACATGTAGTTCACGTTTTCACTCTAATGTTTTCAGAGCGACACTTCGATTGTAAGTTCGTGTGTTCACTCCGTGTTCGAAGCGACGCTGCGATTGTAAGTTCGCGTGTTCACTCCGTGTTCGGAGTGACGCTTTGATTGTAAGTTTGCATGTTCCCTCCGTGTTTAGAGCGACACTTCGATTGTATGGCTGACACGCATATACGTATGAATAAACATAGGTACTTATATATATTGTGAGTGTTTCTTTGCTTTGAATATCAATATATTGAAGACAAAAGATCCTCATTGTTCTGCCAGAGTTGTCAAATCAATGGACTCGGTAGGATCATCATATATTGAAATTGGCTTATAAGTTCTCCCATACATATCCTCTGATTTGAATACAAAAAATTCTAACTAAAGAGCTAATCAATCACTAGGAGGTTATTCGAACGTTTTCCCCGATCGCTTACATTATCCGTGTTGGGCTTCACATTGTCGGGACTAGGGCTTCTGTCACTTCGTCCTCATTTATCGCCAGAGGATTGACACCCTTTGTTGTTACTATTGACATACTTCCTTAGGCTGCCTTGGGGCATCAGGGATTCGATCTGATCAATCTCAGCACTGCTCGGTGCTATGCCCATGGTCCTTGTGGTAGAGGCACCACCTGTTTTTGTTAAGTTTCGCTACAGCAGAGGTTTACCTTGATGGTTCTCCTAGCTGGTCACGCTCTGTAAGAAGTATGTGCTCCTTTGTGGATGTGAGTGGGGTATAACTTGCAAAGTGGGGATTTACCCTGTCTCGTTGGGGGGTAGAGAAAGACGAAACTCCCCATAACTCTGTCTGGACTATTGCGGATTGCTCTCTATTCTTCTTTCCCTCTTTTTCTTGAGAAGTGGAGGAATGTACTTGAGGAGTTGCGTGAAATAAATCAGCCTCATGAAATTTCTTACTCGAGCCAACAACTCGGAGTAGGAACTTGGTACCTCATGTAACCCCCTCAACCGGGTGTTACTGACGATAACTCATGAGGTAACTTACGAGTCATTGAAGCCGAAGGAAAATCATACGAGATACTAAAACAGTTCAATATCGAGGAAAAGAGACAACAACCATCATGCATGAGAAGCTAACATACATGAAAAATACATAACAATCGTCCATCAGTCCCATAACGGGGAAAACATAAATCCAACGTGTACGTCATATACAAAACGAGATCAGAGGAGCACAATGTCATGAACATGCAGCGGAGAACAACAATAATATAAATCCTATGAGGCGTCACCGCTCCCCGCCGCATCCGTCTATAAATCACTGATCAAGACCTGTCAAAACAGACAGGGGTAAAATCCGTCAGGTAGCGATTGCTGGTGAGATGAAACACGTTACAAGATAAATGAATAAAACATCCAACTCGAATAGATTAATCAAAGCATGCAAGAGTAAAGTCCATGATATCCAAATCCACAACAATCGTAGGACCAAGGTGATAGGATGAAACAGTTTGGCCATGTAGAATCAGTCACTCAGCTAGGGTACCCTAGTAACGTCTGCTTGATGTACACTCCGGCATGACACCATTGCGACATGTACCATCAAGAGGAACCGTCCTAGTCTCCCCATCGCGATCGGGTTGACTTAAAGACGTTGTGACACTCACAGGTGGCCTTGGTTTCCACTCAGGGAAGTACCACAAGGACTTAAAATCCAGCATCCATATCCCGTGTCCAAAATCACCATAGGCATACAAGCCCTAAAACAAAACAGTGGAATCATTATCTCAACACAAACATGGTTTTCAATCAAAACCATTCGTATAAAAGTATGAGAAAGACAATGAGGTAAAACCAACCATTCAAGTACCAAGGTCTGTATATCAACTCACCTGAGCAACGAATGATCAAACCTCAATGAAAGCCCACTCAACTAATCACAAGGCGCTCAACGGGATCGACACAAGTCCCTGAATCGAAATCAAGCATAAAAGTCTCAAAAACCAACCACGGCCACTAATTAAATCATCATACTAACATACTCACAACAACCCAAAATAAATCCTAAATATCTTCCTAAACATGCCTAAGATCATCTCTAAATCAATCCGGATCAACCTCTAAATTGAAACAAAAATCAGTCATTCACAGCTCCCAGGGCCAGATATCAGGTTCAGGTAAACCGGATATCCGTCCTTCTTGCACCATCCGTGGCAGAAACTGCCTAAGGGGACCGGATATCCGCTGGGCCTAGCCGGTTATCCGCCCCTGCATGCTGAAGAAAACCAGAACATCTCCAAATGCACGATTCTTTACCAAAACAAATCAAAACTCAAACAAAAAAAATCCAACACATCACAAAACATGTCTCCAAGCTACTCAAGCCAGAAAGGGATCATCCAAACCATGCCAAACATCAAATCATCCCATCAAAAATCCAAAACACACTAAAACAACCTAAATCAAAACATAAACCATGAATCCAATGTAAACTCACCAAAAACTCATCATAAACACCTCAAACAAGTTTCAAACAACATGCCAAAGAATGTCCAAGCCAAAACCATCACCAAACATGAGCCAAACTCAAAGTGACCAAATGAAAAATCCATCCAACCACTTGAAACTAAAGAAAACCATAAACTTAACCAAACTTACCTTATGAATCAACTAATGGAGAGTCTCCCAAGCTCCTAGAAGCTACCAAGATGGACCACCAAGCTTGATCAAGCCCAAGTAGTGCTTAACCCTTGAGGAAAAACAAAGAACTCCAAGAATCACCTTTTTTTTCATCTTCCTTCTCTTCTCTTCTCTTCCTTTCTATTCTATTCCCTTCTTTGCTTCTTCGTACACACATGGGAAGACCAAAAGGAGCTGGAAGAGCCTTCTAACCAATGTCAAAGGGACACCACAAAATACCACATACACACTCCTCCCCTCTCTTCATTAATTATAAGTCAACCAAGTCAACTTAAATGGCTAACCAATAATCCTCAAATCACGTGTGCACACTAATCCGAAACGCCTCAAACTCATCAAAAAAAATCACGAAATTAAATCACGGTCCTAATGAACCCAAATTCAAAATATCAAAAAACCGTCAAATCATAACTCGTCAAATCCTAAAAAATCGGTGAAATCTAAATACGTCAATATGGTACTCGTTGGTCTCGTCTCATCATCCCGGTCGTGCAGGTATGTTCAAAATGGTCGTACGACATGCGATGCAAAAAGTAGCAAAAAGGCTACGTAAAATCCGAGAACACTATTCACATAAAACACTATTCTCCGAAAATTTTCCAACATGATAAATCAAATATAATAAACATAAAACAATATAAAAATGATCATAAAACCCTGGGTATAACATGTGGTCCATGCAATGAGTGGACAGAATTTACCCAATCGCCATGTGGTCCATGCAATGGGTGGACAGAATTTACCCAGTGAGGATGCGCTTGCCAAGGAGTTCATCTGAATTGGGCATGCGCCGATGAGTTGATGCTAGGTAGAGATCCTTGCATCCTGCGGGCCTTCGGAATCACCAACATTTGGCGCTAAGTGGAATCCTTGTGTCCCGTGCGTCTATAAATATCGGACACAATTAGTCCAACATGAAGTCATTAATTAAAGCCCGAACTTACGAAATTGGCTGAAAAGTTAGGAGCACTTAGCTTTGCGAGGCCCGAAGCGTCGATTGTGGAGCCGGATGTGATGGCTGTGGAGCCGGAGGTAACGGCTGGGAACCGGGTATAACGACTGATGTGCCGAAGATGACGATTGAGGAGCCAGAGATGACGGCTGAGGAGCTCAAGATGACGACTAAGGAGCCAGAGAAAGCTGAGTACGGCATGAACACCTTGATTCCAATCTGATAAGCTCATTGTCATGGTGGAGCGTTGGCGACAGTTGTTGCTCTCTTAACGGAAAAGTCAATCTTGACATCCAACAAACTAGAAGTGGTGAACGGCCGAACGGCCGGCGGTCCCAACTTTATCGATTCAAACGGGAGCAACCCAACTCTCATGGGAACTATGCAGGACGGACCACGGACCACCGACATTTTGGAGGGGCATCCCCCATCAACAGATCATCAAGGCGGAGCAGACCCGGCTTAAATGGAATGAAAAACGTCCAAGGCAGGGTGGACCTGGATTACATGGGGAGAGAATGACTCGGAAGCAGGTAAGAGTGGTTGCTCAACCGTTGATCATAAAGAGTGGCCTGAGATGTCCTGTAGACCAGTGTTCACATGGCAGACAACAGACAAAACAAAAAAGCAGGTACAATTGGAAAGAAAAATCGAGTGAGCCGTTTTCTTGCAGGGAAGAGCCGACTCAGTGGCACGGACAAACCTAGCCCGGGGACTCCAGGTCACCCAGACAGGACCACTGAGACAGAAATGTGGACGAGAGATAGCCTATATTCACTACGGGACGGGCCTGTTGGAGGAACTTAGCGGAGGTAAGATTTTTTTCTACAGAGTAGACCCGACTCAGTGGCGCGGACATACCTGGCCCGGGGGCTCTAGGTCACCCAGACAGGACCATTGAGACAGAAACGCGGACGAGAGCCGACTTATATTCACTGCGAGATGGATCCGTCCTTTCCAAAGGAGATTAGCTCACTCAGTGCTCGTTGCTGCGAGGCGACTGACGCGGTGTAAAATAACGGACCCGGTTTGCTTTGCTCTACAAGGGAAAATCCTGACTTCGTCGTTGCTCTCGTGTTCATTAGCGGGAAGAGAGGGAGCAAGAGGTGAGAAAATGTCACCGAGAGCCTCATGTTGCGGAAGTGTGAACATTGATGGTCGCGTGAAGGCATGGGTTGGATATGCGACATTGATGCCATTGTGAGCGGATGGAGCAATCCTGTGTGTTCTGGGACCTATGCTATGCAGTAAACTTGTCAGCTGGGACCCAAGGTCTTTAACCTTGGGGGGGCCCCTCCGACGCTCAAGTCAATCTCAGATTTTATTAAAAACTTGAGCAAATATATACAAGCGATAAAGAGAAGGAAAATATAAAAGTTGGACTCGTCAGTGAGTCATGCATGACAAAGGCTTGGAGGCGGCGGACGCCTTTGAATGCTTTAGGATGAAGCCTTTGGGGATCGTCCGTCAGGCGAATGGTTGTCTGTGTCAGTTGATGATCAGGTTCTCCGGATTTAAAATCCTTCCGCGTACGACAAAATGCCTCCCGTGCCAAGAGACAGGCTCAGGGCTTCTGCTGCGGTTTCTCTTGGCGGGGGATGAAGATCTATTATCAATCTTCCTGGCTGGAGAGGATAGCTTGGTGGTGTCCTCAGGAGGACGTCTGCGAGGGTCAGATGGTTCGTCTTCGGTCATTTGACCATCCCGTCTCTTCAATGCCTTGTTGTCTTCTGTACTGTGTCTGCACTCCTTGTGAAGCATGCACTATTTTTTGTCGCTGTCATCTCATCGGGTCCGTGGAGGACGTTGCTACTGGGCAAGCTCCCAACGGCGCTACTCATGGGTGAATTAACTGAGATCAGCGGATCCCATGAAGATCTGATCTACTGGTGGTGCTCGAGGAGTGAGCTTCTCCCACGGATAGTCAATCCTGTGGGACCTTGAACGATGTCGCCGAGATCTTTTGCTTCTGCAGTGGCGTCTCTCGGGAGAGCTGTCACTGTCGTCCTCACTGGACTCTCGGCGATGCATGTGGTGGTGCTTGAGGAGTGAGTTCCTCCCATGGATGGTCAATCCTATGGGACCTTGAACAATATCGCCGAGATCTTCTGCTTCTGCGGTGGCGTTTCTCGGGAGAGCTGTCACTGTCATCCTCACTGGACTCTCGATGATGCCTGACTTTGGAGTCAGAAGTCATCCGAGGTCTGGTCTGGTCCTCTATAACCATGAAGCTACGTGCTCTCTGGAGCAACTCATCAAAATTGTGTGGATGTCTGAGAGTGAGGTCGTCAAGGAAGATTCCAGAGCGTAATCCTGTCAGGATGGCGGTCGTCGCCAGCTCATTGCTGAGCCTTGGGATGTGGATGTACGTTCTGTTGAATCTAGCCATGAAATCTCCCAAGGGCTCGTCGGGCCGCTGTTTGATGTTGAACAGGTTGAGAGCGGCTCGAGAGAGGGTGCAAGAACTGACAAACTGTTCCACGAAGGCCTCCCTCAGTTGAGAGAATTGTGAGATCGATTGCGGTGTCAAAGAGGCGTACCACTGTCTGGCAGCTCCTATGAATGTGGCAGGAAAAACACGGCACATGATGGCGTTGTCCACGCTGAACAGCTGCATCTTGATCTCAAAGCTGCTCACAAGATCTTCAGGATCAGTGGAACCATTATACTGTTCAAAATGCGATAGTCTGAGACTCGTCGGGAATGGAATATTGCGAACTTCCTGGGTGAATGGTCTTGATGAGGATCGGTTCGTCACCACCGTTCGTTGATGGACCAAGGGTTCCGTGGCGATGCACGATCGAGCTTCCCTCGCATCTCCCGCATCAGCCGCGGGAGTGGTCTGTCAGTCCCCAAAGTCCCCCTGACGAGGATGTCTGCTGGACTACTGATATGTTCGTTTTCAACGTACTTATCTATCAGTTTTTCCTCTAATAAAGATTACTTTTTATTGCTTATATTAGTTAGTTAGTTATTATTTGGTATTTGGCTCTATTTTGGGCATGTATCACGATTAACTTAGTTTTTCAGCATTTTATCCAACTTTGTATGGCAATGAGAAAAGTGCGCCAGCTTAAGCTATAAAAACGGCCGCAACAACTAGCTAAGGCATTACTTGCTGCGGCTACTAAAGCTACTGAATAAGGAGTCGCCACTTTCCATTACAAGCAGTGTCAGCCGCACAATTATACTTGATGAAGAATTCTCTAAGTGATCTTCGCAAAGACAAAGTTCTCATTATGAGCGACTCGACCTTCATAAAAATTCCAGTGCGACAAGATCTGAAGAACTTCTATGGTTTGACAGATTCCCTTCTCAAGTATTGAGCGACTGCTTAGTAATAAAGAGAAGATGTGCCCGATCCTTAGCAGACCAACAATTTGCGCCACCTTCTCAAGAGAAGATATCTGTGGCAGCTACTTCATCAATATTTCCGCCACCTTTGTTGACTTTTTAAAGACTCTCCTCAGACCGAGTAATAAATGAGCAGTCCACAAGAGGTCACGGGAGTAAATGCGACTGACACAATAAAGCAGCACGTCGGATGACTCAACTACCACCGACTTTGGGAAGTCTTATCCTCACGTGCTTATCAACGATATTATCAAAGATTATTCCTGAATCATCTAGAAGTATGATGAGTCATGTATTTCATCTTAGCCTTACATGTGTCAGCAATCTGTAATTCTTCTAGAATGTATCGAAATTAGGATAACAGTGATTTATTTTGCCTATAAATAGAGAGCCCAAGTATCATTGTAGACGATCTTAGTTTATAATTCTCTTGTGCTAAGATCTATAACAATTGTTATACTTTAT